>JAOQMQ010000002.1:29201899-29243113 GCA_027563845.1 Erythroxylum subrotundum
CCAATAAGATCAGCCGACATTGATGTGTTCAAAACCAGTAACTCAGCAAGAGACGGGAAATGCGAAACCTGGGATAAACCCTGTTTTCACGCCTTGGTTTCTTGTCCATGCCCAAGAGAAAGTGACCGAAAGGTAGAATTTGGAGCAAAAACTACTTGTAGACGTCTTTTACTTTGCTTTGTACAAGCTTTTCTTCCGAGGCTGTGAACCTACTACCCAATGCAAGTCCCTGAAATGCAATGCAAGTCCTTTTCAGGGGGCTGGACAGTGATATTTTATCCTCCTACTAGTGAAAATGCAGCAGCAAATGAGCTATCGTGTGTTAAAAAGGGATGGATTCATCTTTTGAAAGGAAGCATAAGTTGTCATGTCTTTTTTTTTTTCCCCGGTACCAGATTATCTTGTTCCTGAAATTCCTAAAAGTCTTCAAACAACAAGGAAATTGCTACAAAGGATCATTAGGAACCTTGTCATGATATTATATATATATATACAATGTGTCACACCGTCTCTACTATTGGTAATGGAGCCAACCAAAAAAAGGAATGGTAATCTAGTTTCAATGTCCATCATGCAAGAGAAATAATTGAGTTCACATGCATGAGGAGGAGCCCTTACGTCACCCCAAAATTATCAACTACTTTTAAGCATAACGTTTCTTCTCATGCGTATTTCAAAAGGTAGCATGTCATCGTCGTAATCATAATCGAGTGTTCAAAAGTCATTCTACATATGCATACGAACTTGGAAAGAAAATCATGCTCATGCCGCCCAAAACCGCCTTTCAGGGTTTTTCCTTATGCTCAAAGGCTTTAATGAAAGTCAAGCTTCAAACGTTTTACTCATAAATTGCAAGATCGTTCAATTAACTCATTACTAGTCCAACCATACCCTGACTCACTTAGCTTCATTCATAATTTGGTTAGTTTGAGTTTGTTGTAAACATATTTTGATTTTATAAAAATTCGTTAAAAGTAAAATTTGAAGAGGTCCGATATACACAATTTTATCCTAATTTTATTTCGAAACTGAGCTAATAATTAATCAAAAAAAAGTACAAAAGAAGCCCCCCAAGGCCCAAACCCATATTTATATTCATCCATTCAATTGGATATTAGTAGGTAATTAGACACTACATGATTGAATTGAATAGATACCCAATCCTTATCACCTCGTGAATAAAAAGTCAGGCTAGCAAATGCTATTTGCCTGTTTGCCTCTTGCTACTCCTCCTCCTCCTGGACCACTATGCTTGTTTGTTTTCCTACTTCCTCCCCATTAAACCCTTTGCATTTTTGTTTTATTTCTTTCGAAAACATTTCCCCTGGTCTAATATATGCAGTGTATTTCTTTCTCGATTCCTATTTGCCTATAGTCCAATCCTGTGTTAACCTTATTCTAAACGATCCATCTACATAAATATGTGAGATTTAAAAAAATATATGAATAAAATCGTCTGAAATAAAATTGGTACAAAATTATGGACATAGAGAATTTGATCCCTTCTTTCCTACCCTAAGTTTGAGATTAGATTACACAAAATATTTATTTATGATGTCCTTAAAAGGTTATTCTATAATTCAATGTAATCTTTAACATTAATTCCTAAAGATACAAAAGCAAAAAAAATTAAAATTTGTTCAAAATGATTAATAAAATGTTAGAATTTGATAATTTAATATATATCTTTGTTTTCATAAAAGCAAAAAACTCTTTTCAGTTTATCATACAAAACTTTGTTGTGATAATATTAATAGATAATTGAATTATCTAAAATAACAATAAACTAAATTCTAATTGACTTTAAATTTAAGGGTTTTTTAAACCTAAATAACTTCCTTAATTAATTAATTAGTTTAAGTAAGTCCGACTTGGAGAAGTGTTTAGGGTTTCTGTCATACGTGGTTAGCCATTAACGGAGATACTAATGTTGAGTTATAATTAAGAAATTGAACATTTGAATATTTAATTACTATTTTTAAATTTTGGACTATAGTTATAAAATTGAATAAATTTTGATGTTTTTTTATAATTAACCCATGATTTAAGGACTAGCAACTCATTATTACATTTGAATATTAAATACAATAATAAAGTTGTATTTTAAAAGAAAATTACTAAATTCTTATAAGAATAAAGACTGGTAAGTTTCTTTTTAAAATTTTATACACTAATAGCAAAATCGTGTAATCGAGAACTTAATTTGGTTAAATGGATATACTGTCTAATAATGAGATTATGCAACCATTGTTTCAGAGTTAGGTATTTATTCCTTGCAAAGTCTGATTGCTGTACTTTAATTTTCTGTAAATAAGAAATGAGGAAAACAATGGAGAGAAGCGTAACGGCAGATAAACGGAAAAGAAAACGGTGTGAGAGAGTAATCGACATGCTGGTAATTCCGTACAAAAGACAAGGCCAATTTCGGTACATAAGAACACAACATAATTAGTGGGAAAAAGGCGAAGAGAACGGAAAGCAGAGAGAGAGAAGAAAAGACCAAAACTTCACATAAATAAAAAAAACAAAAAAACAAACATTTATGTCTCTTTCTCTCTCTAGAAAAGAAAAAGTTGAGAGAGGGCAGAGAAGGGTTGAAGGGTGGGGGTGAGAAGAGCTGGATTCACATGGCCTTGTTCTTCTTCTTGTCTCTCTCTTTCTTCTCTTTTCTCTCTCATTCTTAGTCTCTTTCCCTCTTTCTCTTCTGGGTCTCTCCTACTCTTCTCCCATCTTCACACCCCATGATCTCTTTTGGTCTCTGAGTGCCTGAAGTATCTACCTTTCTCTTCCTCTTCCTCCACCCATGGCTGATGATAAGGTTTGCCTTTCTTCAAGTTTTCACTGAAATCTCTTGCATTTTTGTGAAAAATTTCTGCTTGCTTTAGGTGAAAGAGGTTTCCTCTTTTTTCCTGGTTGGGATTATATGACTGGGGCTCAGTTCCGTGAGTTTCTTTTCTTTTTCATGAGATAAAGTTAGGGGGGGAGGGGCCTTACTTGCTTTCTGTTGCTACAAATTTGCTGAGTTGCCAAAGGAGTTCTCTTTTCCCAGTGGGCTGGCTATGATGAGTGCAGTTTTATGGGAAGTTAGAAATTGGTGTTTTTTCTTCTACTCATATGCATGTTCTGAGTTTCCAAACATAGAACTGCTGGTTTAATAGTTCTATCATGAGCGATCTTGCGGGACGAGGCCGTATGAACCTGGGAAATTCGAATTTCCTGTCTGATCTACGATCTTGCTCTTTCCCTTCGATCAACACAGTTTTTCCCTTTTTCCCCTCTTCTGTAGAGGCAGAGCTTAGTTGTCTATTGGGATTTTACTTGTTTTTTTTCACTTACAATATTCAAGCGTTGATCTCTGCTTTGAGTATTAGGAAAACTGATTCTAGATCAGAGGGCCATTTCCTTTTTAGCTTTTTCTTCATGGGTTGTGGAGGGATGCTAAACATTTTGATCTCAGTCTTGAGTTGACTTTTGATTAACATTACCTAACCTTACCTGCTTTATGGATGCTTTTAGATCACTAAATTAGGGTAAATCTTGTTTATGTAAGTTGATGATGCTGGTATCCGTTATTCGTGGTCACGTTCTTTTTGTGTTACTCTTGCTTCTTACCTAATCTAATTTCTCTGACGTTATTTCTGAGCAAGTTTTGCCTCTTTGCTTTAATTGTTTTTCGACTTTAGTCTTTAGCTGATGACTTTTGTTACTAATTTATCTTCCTATGCTTGCTATGTTTTGTATTGTTGCTTCCTGGTGCTTCCCCTGCTTTTTAAAAAATAAACTGTGATATACTTGATCTTATTACTTCGATTTGCAGGAAATGGCAGCCCGAGTTGTTGATGGGAATGATGCAGTCACTGGCCACATCATCTCCACCACTATTGGAGGTAAAAATGGAGAACCCAAACAGGTAACCTTCCTTGTGAATACTACCCTTTTCTTCTTACCACTGTATTTTTCTTTTTATCTTTATAATTAACGGTAATCACAAGAAACAAACATAATGTTGACCAATTAGGAAGGCTTAGATGACTGAGGCTTTTTTCCTGGACTTTTTTTTCTCTCAGACTATAAGTTATATGGCAGAGCGTGTTGTGGGTACTGGATCATTTGGTATAGTTTTCCAGGTATGTTAATTTCTGTATGTTTATATATATTTTTTAATTTAGATTTGCATCAACAGCTCATTTATATCTTATTCTAGGCAAAATGCTTGGAAACTGGGGAGACTGTGGCAATCAAGAAGGTTTTGCAGGACAAAAGATACAAGAATCGTGAATTGCAGTTAATGCGTGTGATGGACCATCCTAATGTCATCTCATTGAAGCATTGTTTCTTTTCCACAACAAATAACAATGAACTCTTTCTCAACTTGGTTATGGAATATGTGCCTGAGAGTATGTACCGGGTTTTGAAGCATTACAGTAATGCGAAGCAGACAATGCCTCTTATTTATGTGAAACTTTACATGTACCAGGTCTTTATAATAAATTATATATTTGATATTTGATCTGGATCACATGTTCTAATGCTAACTGTGGGAGTTACAGATATTCAGGGGTCTGGCATATATCCATACTGCTCCTGGAGTTTGTCACAGAGACTTGAAGCCTCAAAACATCCTGGTATTTCTCTGTGACTTATTTCCTGATGAAGCTATGGGTTCTTTAAGGACTGTGAAGATGAGTTTTCCTTTCTGCAGGTTGATCCTCTGACTCACCAGGTTAAGCTGTGTGATTTTGGGAGTGCGAAAGTGTTGGTAAGCTGAGTTCCCCTCCTTGTTTCTACTCATTTCTAGTTCCAACTTATGCAAGTGTCATTGATGAATTGAAGTATCAGAATAAGTTTTTTCCACAAGCTCTTAGCTTTTATTTGGGTGAGATATTAAGAACTTGGATCATTAGATTTAACTATCCCTATATGGTTAGCATGAAATTTATTAAATTTGTGTAATGTCATTGATCTGTTGACAGTTAACATAGTCTCAGCACGATTGTTACCTTTCTAATAATTATTTAGTACCTTCTATGTTAGTCTTTAGGTTGCATTTTACTTCAGCCTCTATTTTTTTACCTATTATTAATCAATTTTCATTTTTAAAAGTCTAATGGTGTATGAAATTCTAATGCACTCTTTTTCCAACTTTTAAGCCTCAATTAAAAGAGTACTGCTCAGTTATGACCCCTTTTCTGTTTTTAATTCATTTCTTTGACAATGGATGCATTTATCAGATCAAGGGTGAAGCAAACATATCATACATTTGTTCCCGGTTCTATCGAGCTCCAGAACTTATATTTGGTGCCACGGAGTACTCAACCTCGATTGATATATGGTCAGCTGGTTGTGTCCTGGCTGAGCTTCTTCTGGGCCAGGTTTGGATCTTGCTTATTTTGAGTTTGCTCTCTTTCCAAGTACAAAGTCATATTCTATTGTAGTGTTTCAGACTCCTTAACATTTGGCAATTTTTGGCAGCCATTGTTCCCTGGAGAAAATGCAGTGGATCAGCTTGTTGAGATTATAAAGGTATATCATACTTTGCAGTGTTTACTTGATTCATGCTATCACGAGCAATCTACTTAAGTACTGTCTTCTCAGGTTCTTGGAACTCCAACCCGAGAGGAAATTCGCTGCATGAACCCAAATTACACTGATTTTCGGTTTCCGCAGATAAAAGCTCATCCTTGGCACAAGGTTGTTTTTTTTTTAATTTTAATGTTACTTTTCATTAATCATGAAATCACAGTTCACTTGATAGATAAGATGCTTATGATTCATGTTATGATTAATGGGCTTAGATTTTCCACAAAAGGATGCCTCCAGAAGCAATTGACCTTGCCTCTCGTCTGCTGCAATACTCACCAAATTTTCGCTGCACAGCAGTGAGTTCAACTATTTAGTCTCTCTTCTATCTTTATTTTTGTTAATATTATTCTTTACTATGCTTTAGTAGTTTGGTATACTTGTTCACAACCTATTGTCAAGTTCTAATCACTTTCAATATATTTTACACCACATATTCTTCTTATCTTAAACTATCCTTATTTGTTTTCTTACAAGCAAGCAATCTTTTCTGACAAATGTTTACATTGTTTGTAGTTGGAAGCATGTGCTCATCCCTTCTTTGATGAACTTCGAGAGCCAAATTGCCGCCTGCCAAATGGCCGCCCTCTGCCACCTCTATTCAATTTTAAACAAGAAGTATGTAATATCTCTCAGATCTTATTGTGTTGTTGAGGATACGGGGTTTCTTTGGGTAAACAAAAAATCAAATGGATTCAAATGGGTTTTCTATAAAGTGTCAATAAGCTATTTTTGAATGGTAGCTGTTCATTAGTTGAACGAGGTTTATCTTACACTCCATGTTCATATTGATAAATCTTGCAACTGTATGCCAACAACCTTGGAGTACTGTGATTGCATTATTGCCCGCAATTTTATGAGAACAATTTTGTTAGGACTGCTTGGTTATTTTTCTTTGTTAATGTGATTATGCTTTTGGCTTGTAGTTAAATGGTGCTTCTCCTGAGCTTGTCAACAAGTTGATACCTGATCATGTGAAACGACAAATGGGTCTAAACATTTTGCATCTGGCCGGCACATGAAGCAAAAAGAGCTGTGCAGGGTTTGATCAGTAATACAGAGATTAGCATCTGGCATTTGTTTTGTGATACTAAAGAACGGGGAAGGAAAAGGAGGATGAGGATGTGTTGTTATTTGCTTGATCATTATGGTCGAGGTCTGACCAGCAAATATACTCGGTTAAAAGTTTGTAAAGATGAGGTGGCTGGAGAGCTGTACTTTCTTGGATGTTTTCTTCTCCACGTTTTTCCTCTATCTCAGAATGCCTCTTATTTTTTCTTTTTGTTTTTGTTTATGTACATGTCTGATAGTAAAGATAGCCTGGGGTGGACGTGATCTGATAGCAGCTAGTGGGAGGTAAAAGCTGGAGAAGTGTTATCTGTAGCTAGAAAGAAAGCTCCTTATAGAATGGCCCGAAGAAAATTAGTGGGCATGTTGTTTGATGTTGGCTTTTTGCTTACTTGCTGTGTCGTTTCATTTTTTTGTTTTAGCTTTCCCGTGACTTCTGGTGGCAAAGACCTTTTAAGAACTACTGCAGACAATTGTCATTACTCAACTGTTTGTGCAAAGTAATCCTATCAGATGTTCTCTTGTAGTATAGTATTAGTAACACTTGTTCCATCCCCCTGCAACACTTTCAGACATTTTTGTGACTTGCACACTATCACATGGTTTGCACATTAAGATATGATTCAATTGGTCTCATATGTATTGTGGATCAGATTGAACTGATGGAATGGAACCTGAGTCATGGTCGTTCAAATGTTTATTGCTTGTCAAGTTAAATGAATGAATATGCTTATAAATACATCCCATATTTCAGGATCTTTGCTAGCTTAAATTAATCAGGTCTAGGCATAGGAATAACTTGATGATAGTCAAACAGGATACATGCATGCCAGTGGACACCATCATTGTACACCACATTATTGTTGAGTTGTCCCATTTCTTTCCTCCAAATTTGACCACATAATGGTAGTAGAGCAAAAGTTGTCGGCCGATCAAGCACTGACTGCATGTATCCTCGTGCCAGGGGGGATCAAAATTGTCAATTCTTTGACGTTGGTGGGGTCGAAAGCAAGGTTTTTCAGCTGTTAGAAGCTAATCAAGCGTGGTAAAAAGAGGTCATTCAAAAAGAGGTCGTTCTTATAGCCTAGGATGCCATTACAGTAATGGCCTAATGGCCAATTAACTAGGAACATGCAACTTTATAGAGAAAAGGTTAAGAAGAGAGAGAGAGCAACCATCTCTGTCAGGTTCGACTCTCGAGATTTTTCATGTACTTACCTAATCAGCTTTCTGGGTCTCTACTCTCCTGCCAGAAACTGCAAACAAAGAAAGAAGCAAGTCGAGAAAAGTTACAGGATTTTTGCATTCAATTCCTTTTATTCCTAGGTTCAAGAGGGTGTTGAAACAAAGAATTCAATATAACAATTTATTCAATAATGCATGTCTATCCAAGTTTACGCAATATGTGTTCATGGCGGCGATTGAAGATGACAAGTTAACCATGCAACATGTGTTAATAGATGATGAAGATGACAAATTAATCATGCAATATGTGTTAATTGATAATATATGATCCCATAACCATAACTACCATTTCTTCCGTTTTTAGTGATAAAACTGTTAGCATTGTCTTGAACATGTATGAATCTGTTCGTGATCTTTGGATTGTTCTTAAGAGATATACAACAATCGTCCTTCCAAAGCTCTCTTCTTCACTGAAAGCTTCATACCCTCAAAAACCAAACAACCTCCATCACTGACTTGTTAATTATTGTCTCGACCATTACTGAAGAGCTCGTAGTTATGGGAGATCATATCTTGGATGATGACCTCGTTTTGTTCATATTGAACGACCTCCCTATTGATTATGAATCTTTTATTATAACTATTAAACACTAGGACTCCATCATCACCTTTTCGGATCTTAGAGCCAAGCTCTTCATCTATAAGTATTGGCTAATGACGTATCACTCACCATATCTCTCTAAGACGACATTTGTTGCTTCTTAATCTGGTGGGAGCAACAACAAACATTTACAAGGTGGGAGAAGTGGCTTTGGAGGATGACACAACTCTGGCAACCAAAGAAACTTTACAAGATGAAGCCCTAATACTAATTGTCATCATTTTGACCATTAAAGGGCTGAGCGTTCTCATAGGCCGACAGTCCCTAATTCATCTTCACCAACTAGTTTTAAATTTTAATTACTAGCCCAATCCAGTCCACATTCCAGCACCAGTTGACCGGATTTTCCTACGTTCAATTCCCATAAACTCAAACTAATATACACACCTTATGCAAACACCTTTTATAAATTCAATTATAATAAACCAAATCCCCAATGTAAGATTTGTTGGAAATAGGGACATATTCTCACCTATATTCATTTTAAATGTTTTGAATCTCGAAATTGTCCATTCGTCCTCCAATCTGAACCCAATCCTCTCACCACAACGTTCTCTATCATGAATGTTCATGATCTTATAGATGTGCCACAATTCGGTTTCAATGAAATTGTTAAATGGTTATCTAACATTAGTGTTACTACTCACATGACATCTTATTCTCATCTTATGAAATTCATAACTCTATATGAAGGTTTAAACTAAATGCTTGTTGATAATGGGCATATCCTTCCTATTTCCACTACTGGCACGTTAACCTTTTGTACGTGTATTCGTCTAATTCATTTTAATGAGATTTGAGTGATTTCACATCTTACTGCTAACATGTTATTCATAGCCAAATTTGATATAAATAACTCCAGTCTCATTGAATTTATCATTTTGGTTATATCGTGAAGAATATCTAAATTAAGATATTGCTTCTCGCAAGTTCTATTCACAATAATCTCTATATGATGAAGATTTCTCCGCACTTTAAAAGCTTTTTTGAATTCACAGTCACTCTAGCTTCGCTCATTTTGCGGCTTGCCTATCCATGTCGGTCCACGCTCTTTAGATTATCTAGTTATTTATTTATTAAGTCTAATGTCATACCTCCTTATATCTTCTGTCTTCAAGGAAAAAGTGTTCACCTTTCTTTTCTATCTTCTCGTATTTTAATAAAACCGCCACTAAAAATCTTTTCTTCACCACTATCAAACATTTCAATGTGATGAAATTCAAGAACTCATCAAAGGTGTCTTTGCTCAAAATCTCACTACAACTGACATCATTTATAGTATCTTTTACCCCCATACTCCTCAACAAAATGATCTTGCTAAATTTAAAATTCATTACATTACTGAAATAGGTCTCATTCTTCTCCTCCATGCCTCTCCCTAAATTCTCCTGATTTGGAGCCTTTTCTATTGCTGTCTATCTCATCAACTTATTACCTACTCATGTTCTTCATTATAAGTCTCCTTGTGAACTACTTTTTAGAACCAAGCCAAATCTTTCTCATCTTCAAGTTTTTGAATGTACCTGTTTTCCTTTTTTTTGTTCCACTTGTCTTGAAAAACTCACATCTAAATCTATCTCATGTTTTTTTTTGTTATTGTTCTTAGTATAAAGGATATCTCTAAATTAATCCTATCACTTCTAAACTTTACATCTCTCTCATGTTCTCTTTCTTGAACATAACTTTCCCTATATTAACTCTCTTGGAATGACTTTCCCTCCCTCTTCTTCTTCCATCCTCGTACTACCTTTTCCTTTCATCCCACTTCCCTCAAATTCTCCTTTCATTTCTTCTCTACCTTTTTTTTTTTTGCCTCAACCTAATCCTTTTTCCACCATTTTCACATCCCATGGTCACATGTACACATGATTACACACACATCCCTTGATCCTTTTCTAACTATAGCACTTACTTTATCCTCACTATAACTCTCACTTTCTTGATCCTACATTTTTAACTCAAGCCAATAATTTTTTCACTAGTGCCAAGCTATGCTTGATGAGTTTAATGATTTACCTCGCAACCACATATGGACTCTTATTCCTCCTCCATCAAATGCCAATATTGTTGGTTATAAATGGGTAATTCGTACCAAACGAAACCTTGATAGTTTTCTTTAGTGTCATAAAGGTCTTCTTATTGGCAAGGGATATCATCAAAATTTAGGCATTGACTACATCAATACCTTTAATCTAATTATCTGACTCACCACCATTCACATTATTGTTAACCTTATTTTATCTCAGAATTGGTCAGTTCATCAGCTTGATTTCAATAACATTTTTCTTTATGGTCATCCCCAAGAACAAATCTTTTGTGATTCAACCTCTTTTATTTATAGATCCCCACCATGTTCATTAAGTTTATTGACTTCATAAAGCTTTACATCATCTAAAACAAGCTCTTTAAGTTTGGTTTCATTGCTTGAATCATAAGTTTATCGAACTTAACTTAACTTCCTCCAAATATGACACTTTGTTTGTTCATACCACCTCATCTCACATCACCTTTTTCTTGGTCTCTGTAGATGATATTTTGGTTAGAAGTATTTCACTCTCCTTCATTACCTCCCTGTTGAGTTGTGCTACTTTTCTTATAGTTAACAACATAAAGTTATGTAGTTAATAACCTAAGATTCTATAGTCAATGACTAAGATTTTTGCAATATAATTCAACATTTTGTTTTGAATAACTTTGAAGCATTTAAATTGTTTTGAATTTGAGTTGTTGTTTTTCTAATTTGTAGAAAAATTTTATTTTATTTTTATAAATTCAAGATGAGTTAATACAAATATATGTGCAAAATTTTCAAGCACCTATTGTGTTCTTTTTTCTTTTTCCTAATAAAAAATTAGTGTCAGAGCTCCCTTGTTGTTTAAGGGACCTATGTAAGTATGAGTGTGAGTGAATTTGAGAGGAACCTTCTACTAAAAATTAAACACAAAACCCTAAAGCCAAGAAATTTACAGTGTTCTGAAATAACTTTATGCTAACAACACCTATTTTATTAGGTGAAAATTACTAGATATGGGCTACAAAAATGAAGTCTTATCTGGAATCCTATGAATTTTGGGATGTGGTTGAGAATTTGCTCTTCCACCTTTAATCAAATATCCAAGACTTGTAAATTTTAGAAAAAAAAAAAAAGATAAGAGGAAAAGAAGATTGAAGGCCAAAACGTGCATTCACTCAACTGTAACAGAAGAAATTTTTTCAAGAATCATATCTTGTGATACTGCAAATCAAGCTTGGGATACACTAAAAGAAGCATTTCAAGAAAATGATTGATTAAGGTAGATGCATGTTCTGAATCTTAGAAGGAAATTTGAACTTTTAAGCATGAAGGAGACTAAGACTATAAAGGAGTATGCAAATAGACTCCTTACTGTGGATAATAAAATCAGATTAATAGGTGAAATACTACCTAAAAATAGAGTTGTGGAGAAGGTATCGGTGAGTCTACTCGAGAGATTTGAATCTAAGATATAATCTCTTAAAGAGATCTTTCTCAAATCACTCTAGTTGAGCATATGAACTCCCCTTAAACTCAAGAGCAAAAAAGATCTTTAAGGCAATAGGCAATTATTGAAGGTGCTTTCTAAGCAAAAGATAAAGAGTAGCCAATGTCCAAAAATAAAAATAAGAAGCAGTACTGGAATAAAAAGAAGAAGGAAGGTGAAAACAACAAGGGAGAAGAAAAGAAAACTCCCAGTCCACATTACAAAAAGACATCACATCAACCATGGGTGTGCTATTTTAGGCTTGATATTCAATACATGGCTTTACAATCAAAAAGGGCATATTGAAAAGGTCCGCAAGAAAAAAAAGTTAAATGGACAACAAAAACATGTAATTAATAAAGAATATTTGTGGAAACTTGTTTTGTAAGCAACAAAACAGGTGAAGCTTGGTTAATTAATAGTAGTTGTACTCACCATATGGCATATGATAAGTCCATGTTTAAAAGGCTTGATTAATCACAATTTTCCAAAGTGAGAATTGGGAGTGAGGACTACATTGATGTCCGTAGAAAAGGGGATGTAGCAATTGCTTCTGGTGTAGGTATCAAAAATAATTTCAGTTGTTTTATTTGTGCCTAAAATTAATCAAATATGTTGAGTGTTGGACAACTACTTGAGAAGGGCTATTATGTGGGGTTTAAAGATAAAGCTTGCATCATTGTTGACTCTGCTAGAAATGATTTGTTCTCAATAAAAATGAAGGGAAAGTGTTTCATACTTAGTTGGTAGGAAACAAACTCTTGTGTCTACAATAACTCTGATGATTGATCTCAACTTTGGTATAAAAGGTTAGGACATTTTCGTTATTCTACACTTATATGTACGCATAATAATGAGCTTGTGCATGATTTACCTAATATTAGAGAAAAAGATGAAGTTTGTGAAGTGTGTTAAATTGTGAAGTCATCTAGATCACCTTTTCCACGTAAGAAAGCTTGGACAGCAATAGAGAAACTCCAATTAGTCCACATCAATATATGTGGTCCAATAAGAACATTATCGTTGAATGGCAACAGGTATTACATTTTGATGATTTTAACATAATGTGTAGGGTTTATTTTATGAAGTACAAATCAGAAGTTGCCAATTTGTTTTGGAAGTTTAAAAATAGATTGAAAATCAAAGTGGTCATAAAATCAAGGAGATTAGATTTAATAATGGAACTAAATATACTTATGAAAAATTCAACAAATTTTGTAAAGATGAAGAGATTGAGCACCAATTGATAGTTACTTACACTCCTTAATAAAATGGAGTGAGTAAGAGGAAGAACAAAGCAATAGTGAAGATGGTTAGGTGTTTGTTGTTTGAAAAGAAGATAGTAGAGAATTTTTGGGTTGAGGATGTTAGCAATGGAAACTATTTCCTTAATAGGCTGCCAAAAAAAAAGGAAGAACAAGGCACCATTCAAATCATGATTTGGTTATAAGCCTTCTGTGCAACAATTAAAAGTCTTTGGCAGTATATGTTACACTTTCATTCCCAAGGTGAAAAGAGACAAGTTAGATTAGAAAGGAGGTCGACATTCTAATTGGCTATAGTATATCATCAAGGGCTACAAGGTTTATCAATCCTTGTTTGGAAAGGTGCTTGTTGCAAAGAGATTAAATTTGATAAATCTTCATCTTGGAACCCAGAAAAGTCTGAAGTAGAGATTAATGGCTTACATTTTAATGTAATTTAGGAGGAGATTATGGACGAATCAATAGATGATGTTCCTATAAGAGGTATTAGATTACTTTCTGATATTTACCATAAATGTAATGTTGCTATGCTTGAGCTTGAAGGTTTTAAAGAAGCATCAAAAGATCCAAAATAAGTAGCTTCAATGGAGGAGGAGTTAAGAATTATAAAAAAAAAATCATGTATGGATTTCGGTGGATAAGCCAAGTCACACAAAACCACTTGGGTATTCAGGACAAAACTTAATGCTAATGGAACTATCAAGAAATAGAAAGCAAAATTGGTAGTTAAAGGGTATGCTCAATAGTTTGGGGTGGATTAACATTTGCATATATGGCTAAGCTTGATACAATCAAAATGTTGTTAGCATTTAAAACTCAAGAGGAGTGGAGAGTTTTCAACTAGATGCCAAATTTTCCTTTCTTAATGACTATACGTGGGAGGAAATATTTGTAGAACAACATGAAGGCTTAAAAATAAAAGGGAAAGAAGAAAAAGTACACTTATTTAGAAAGGCCTTATATGGCTTGAAATAAGCACCAAGAGCCTTATATAGTAGGATTGATCATTTCTTGTTAAAATTGGGATTCATGAAGAGTTTGAGTGAATCAACTTTATATGTAAAAGTTATTTATGATGATATTGTTGTTGTCTCCTTTTATGATGATGATTTGCTTATTACAGGAAGCAATTCAACCTTGGTAAAACACTTCAAATTTCATATGATGGAGGCATTTTAGATGACAAACTTGGGGGAGATGTCATACTTTCTTGGCACGAAAGTCTAACAATCATAACAAACTATTTTCATTGGCCAACAAAAATATGCAAAAGAAATGTTAAAATAATTCAAAATGGAGAATTGTAAGCTAATAAGTACTCCTTTGGTGCAGAATGAGAAGCTAAGCAAAGATGATGGGGTTGAAAAGATTGATGTAGACCTCTATAGAAGTTTTGTAGGTTGTTTGATGTATTTAACTACAACAAGATTTGATATTATATATTTTATGAGTTTATTGTCCAGGTTTATGCGTTGTTGTAGTGAGTTGCATTATAAGGCTACAAAAAAGGTGCTTATATACAGCAGATGTACTATAGATTTTGAAGTTTTATTTGGAAAATTTGATAAGATGAGACTATTTGGATATTCTGGAAGGGAAGGATCTTGTGATGAAATGAAAAGTACTTCTGAATATCTATTCAGTTTTGGTACATGATTTTTTTCATGGAATTCAAAAAAGCAAGATATGGTTGCTTAGCCTATAGTAGAAGTTGAATATATGGCATCTAGTGTTGTTGTTAATCAAGCCTTACGACAGAAGAAGAAGTTGTCAGATTTGAAGCATGATTAGAAAGAATCAACAAGAATTTATGTGGACAATCAAGCAGCTGTATTAATCTCAAATAATGTAGTTTTTCATAGAAAAACCAAACATTTCAAGATTAAACTTTATTTTAATAAAGAAGTCTAGAAGAATAAGGAGATTATCTTAGTATATTGCAAAACTAACGAACAAATTGTAGATATTATGACCTAAGGCCTTATCTAAGGTTAGGTTTGAAGAACCAAAGAAGAAGAATGGAATTTGTAGCAAAAGCAGAAATGAGTAGTATTGAGCTGTGCTACTTTTTTTGTAGTTAATAACCTAAGATTTTACAGTTAGCAATCTAAGATTCTGCAGACAAATTTTATAGTCATTAACCAATTTTTTGGAGAAAATTTGTGAATTTTTGTTGTTGATTTGCTTGTATAAATTTAAGATGAATTAATAAAAATATGCGTGCAAAAATTTCAGCGACCTACTGTGTTCTTTTTCTTGTTTATAATAACACTCCCCTATTCATAATTCACACCACCTTCTCTATTAAAGACTTGGGATCCCTTTATCACTTCTTTGTATCAAAGCTACTACTATACTTCTACTACGTCCAATGGTCTTCTCACTACCCAAACTAAATACATTAAAAATCTCTTTCTTCGGACTTACCTTGACAACTCTACATCTGCCAACACACCCATTATCATTAATGGTTGTTGAAATATAATACACCATTCATACTTTATCATTAATGGCTATTGAAGATGACAAGTTAACCAACTTCATATCCATTTTTCCTCATAAATAAAACAAGAAAATGTAATCAATTGTTGCAGCAGGTACCATCTTTCGATGAACGAATTGCTTGGAGCTTATTGATGTTTCGTGACTCAAAGATACTGTTAGACTTTGAACTTTCACCAAGACACAGGAACCGCTGTAAATCCACAATTTTGCATTTGTTGGCTCCTTTTCTCAGCTTCTGGTTCTTTCGGGATCATCATTCTAGAGCCACTGATACACTTCTTTCTCCCAAAGCCAAAGGCGTTCACTAAGCATGGAGCAGCTTTCTAACAGTACGTAAGTTTACAAGCATGAAGGTCTTACCTTCGTTTTACTTAAAACTAGTACTCTATGTGTTATTATATGTTTAGGCAAAATGATTTTCCTTCTAATTCACGAACGTATATGGCAATAAGTGTTCGGTTTGATGACACAGAAAAAAGAAATGAATTACCAAATAATGTATAAATAATTGAATAAGTCCTTACAAGCTACAACCATAACCCTAACAACTGTTTTTAACTAGTAAACATAACAAAATAAAATATAATTAAATAAATCTCATCATTAGAAGAAAATAGTAAAAGAAAGAGTTGAGAGAAGTTATCATTAGCTTCTTTAATCCTTGATTCAAATCTTCCTCCTTGATGCACAAAACTATGACAAACTAACTAAAAACAAAGAGAAGTTCAAGAGAAAATCTCTTCAAAAGAATAAAAGAATTTTCCAAAAATCTTCTAAGTCTGTCTATAGATATTTAAGAGAATAACAAAATTCTAAGTCTAATAAAAATTTGCTAGAAGTCTTATAAATTAATTCTAATACAAGTATTTATAGCTAAGATTACAAAAATATAGTGATAGGTGACTTAAAATTAAATAATCCCAAAATAAAAAATAGGTACAATAAATGATGTATATTATAGATCCAAAATTGGCAATGATCTTATAATGCTTCTTTGGTCGTCATTGTTCACTGTGTAATTAATGTCTAATATGCTTCGTAATTGGGATTGATTTTGTACTATTTCTCTCTGTAAATAAAGGCAAGTCTAACGTTAGCTGTATTTAACGTCTATCATTAGTCTGATATTGTTTCTCGACTCCTATGAACTTCATAAAAGACAAGGGCTTGTTATGCTTATAGGTCTGGTGCCTGTTAGACTATGCTCTCCCTAAGATCTTCACTTTTAAACATCTTTAAGTTATAATTAGCTTCTATAAAGTTGTTCTCCATCTTCTTATCTTCCAAATAGTTCTAAAATCACATCAAGTGGACAACTACAGAGAAAGTTGCACTAAATCTTGCTTTTATCCTTTAAATTTAATCACCTACTAGAAAAAACATAATAAAATCTATATAAAACATATTATAAAGGTGAAAAATACTAAGTAAATTGGTCCCAAATAATATATAAATTATTGATATATCACTAAGAACTTATAAACATTCTCTTTCACCTATGCCAATTAAGCCTCTAATTGCTCATTTTTGGCCTAAAACAAGTTGTCGGATTTTATGAATTTTCTAATGAACGTACTAAAGTTAGTGATAAACTATATAGAAACTAAGATAACTTACGCTATAAGAAATATGCTTTATTGGCTATGTTTTCCATACATTTTTTAATTTGTATCCAAAATTTTATATATCTCTATAGTTTTTCTAAATTGTAGCCTACTCAAGCAAACAACAACACCTAACTCTGAAAAATATTTCACGAGCTTTCTAAAAGACTATTAGCTACAATTAAGTTATTCTCTACATTAGTTTCTATAGTGCAATATTATTATTTTAGCTACAAAATTTATTTTGTAGCTAAAATAATTTTAGTCAATGGGCTACATTTTCGTTTCATATCTAAAAATTATTAGCAACATTTTCATATAATAAAACATTATTTGGACATAAAATAGGTGAAATCTCCACAAACTTGCCTAAAAATAGAGGAAATTTGTCGAGAAATGTAAATGAACCCCTTATTTCTTGTCTCACTTAAACCCTAGAGGTAACTACCCTCTTTACGATTCTCCCTCTCCAATTTCAATTTGAAGTGTGAAGTAGATGAATTGCATCTTGAGGGTTTGTTTAGAGATAACTATTTAGACTATGAAGCAAAGTAGAGGTATATTTGTGCCTAATTGTTTTTTCTTTTCTTTATTCATACTAAAATATTTCTCCTTCATTTTAATTTTACTTAAAATTACCAACTTTTCATCGAACCTGTATTTGTTTACATTTTTGGGGTTTTACGGGTTTTATACGTGAACGTCTTTTAGTTTCTTTATCTGGGTTGTTCATCATTGATTCATTGCTTTGATTTTTTCTATTTTTTTTGTTTGTTGGTTATGATACTGTCTTCTAGTTTTGAGAAATGCTATTTTTGCTACTTTGAGCTTTTTGGTGTTTTTACTTTTTCTGTTTTCATTTTCTCTAGAAACAAATTGTTGTATTTCTTTTTTTGATAGAGTTCTCCGGTTTCTTTTTTTGAATGATTCAAGGTATTAAATATCTATAAGGATATTTCATCTGCAAGTCTGTTATTATGCATTTTCCAATTCTGACACAGGTTCAATTTCTTTGATTTTTTAATTGCTTAAAAAAGTGTATACGAAATGATTTAATATGTGCTAAACTACGTATTTTGCAAATTTCAAGTTAGGAGGGGATTTCAAATGTATTTTCTATTTTCTTAATTATTTGAAAGGGAATTCTAATGTACTTTCTTTTTTTAATTCTCTTTCACACAGTTATGTTCTTTAAGGATGCTCAATGGAAATAAGTAAGTGCACGTGCATGAATTGTTTCGTACAAGAAGGTTTCTTCTATATAAACTCATCTCTATTTCTTCTTTCATTTTCTTTCTTTCTTTGTAAGGGGTTACTATATCTCTCCTTTTTTTGTTTTAACAATTTTAAAGCACGTTTAGGCTTTCGAAAGCCTGGAATGTGTAACACTTCAGATATTTTGGTTGTTGCAAATGGAAAGTTCCTCCTTTTGTTGGAAATTTTATGTTTTTCTGGATTATAAAATATAGTGTATAAAATTGTTAAGGTTATATTAATTTTGACAATAATGACCCTTTTTAGCTAAATAAGAACATTATATCTTATCTGGAATAGCACCTGCAAGGACTTGATGATGTAGTAAGTTATTGAAAGATAATGTATAGGGGGTTAATTCTCCCAGCTTATATATTGAGTTTTACATTAATTCGTATTATGTGAATTGGTTTATGGTATATATTGAGTCATATGTAGCTTAGGGGCTTCAATATCTTTTAATGTTCATTTGAGTTAGTTATATGTAGCTTAGAGGCTTCAATACCTCTTAATGTTCATTTAAGCTAGTTATGCTTATAATCCATTTTAGTTCTGTTAATATATTCTTTTTCAACTTTTTTAACAAAAGATGTTAAAAAATTATAATATGAATAATTCATTTTGGTATATGTATATTGTACATAGAACTATATATTTATTATATAGAGTAATGAAAGATCATTACTCTAACCATTCATATATTAAAGAATGAAATAAATTTATGTTATGTCTTGATTTTGTAAATACTTTTATTTATAATTGGAAGAACAAAACTATCTTGTCTAAAATATGTTAAGGACTTAAAGCAAGACAAGTTGCTTAAAAATACATTGGAAAAAGTTGTGGTAACTACTCAAAATATTTAAATTTATGTAACATTGTTCAATGAATTTGAGATAAATTACATTTTTATTTATTGTTCACAGTTGAAATTGAATATTGCGGATATTGAGAACCAAAAGTTTCAAACTATGTTGCTTTATTATTGAAACAAAGGACCAATGACAGTTGTTTCAAGTTGCATAACTATTATAAGTCTTGAATTACATAATGAATGAAGATGCAACTGACAAGTAACCACGTTGTGAATGGTAAAGTCACGTGGTGTTTGCTTTAATTTGAACCTTATAAAATTTTCCATAGTAATTTTAGTTGACCTGATCTAAGCTTCTTATTTGCTCATACTATTATTTTGACCAGTAATAAATAATCACTTATTTATGTTATATTACTTTTGTTGATACAATTTGATGGATTTACCATATATGGGATGCATTGAAATTTGAATTAATAATGCTTTTTTATAACTTAATATTTATTTGCTTTATGGTAACTCAATAATGACATTAAATAAATTTAATGATAAGCCTCTAAAAATTATGTAGTATGGGATAATTTGATAATAATAAGCAAATAGTTCAAAGCAAAAAACATGTTGAGACGTTATATGAAAAATATCACAAATTGTTCAATACTACGAACTATGCAAAAAGTTGAAAAGTTTTTAGCTATGCTTTCACACGTTTGTAGTTAAAAGACTATATTTACGAAATTATTACAAAAACACAGTAAAACGTAGCCATTAGCTATATTTTTCTATTGCTTATCATGTGGTGCCAATTTTTTCCCACCAACATTAGCTTCTGCTCAATAAGTAGCTACGTAATTATAGTGTTTTTGGTATTAAAAATTCATAGCTCATAATTTATCATGCCAGGATCTTTTGTCCCCTGCTATGTCCCATTGAATCTCAGCCATCAATTTATATGGGTCCCTACTCTGTCCCATTGAATCTCAGCCATCTATTTGTATGGGACCCACACAAATAGATGGCTGAGATTCAATGAGTCATCCATTCAATGGGACAGGGTAGGGGACAGAGGATCCGTCCCCTAATTTATCATGACTAAAAGTCAAGAAAACGTTACCTAATAATTCAACAAGAAAATAATTAATATATATGTAGGTAAACAAATGCCTAAAATTGAATATGAAGAAATAATTTTCATAATAACACTTTATTAGGAGGAAAAGGAGTGTTAAAGTTTTGGAATATCACTTATGATTATAAAAGTCTTAGGATGAAAACTAACATTGTACCAACATTTGAAGCACTTTGTCAAAGTTTCTATTTGCTCAAGTCTAGAGAAACACGACATTAAGGAATGCGAATAGTAGTTGATTTGCAGTGATGAAACGATGGACCTTTCACGCCCTGTACTCGATGACTGCACATTGATCTTTTGGAGCGAGCAAAGCTTTGTGGGATGACTGGTAGAGAAGCCCTGTGGGCCTGAAGCAAATCATAAACATTCTCTCTTTACATGCACATGAGGCTATTGAATGTTAGCAGAAGAGATCAATATCCATTGGGAATAATTTGAACAATCAATGAAAATGATTGCCATTTTTGCACGCTTAAGCTGATATAGTGTCTGTCCATGTTAACAGTGTATGGTTCTCACTTTGGGAACGTGGATACAGCTGATAAGTGTATTATTACGCAGTAAACTACACATTCAAGTACAACCATTATTGAGGATTCTTTAGAAAGAGTTTGTTCTCTCATTCCCTAAAAATCAGGCCACTTGAATTACGTGTACAACCTGGCAGAGTGTAGACCTTTGTTGTCTCTGGGGATATTTTCATTACTTTGTCTTTCCTAGGTATACTCAAGTAAAGAAAACATGAGAGTACGTATCTGTACTCATAATTGTGAAAAGTGCATCCAAAAGTAGCACTGAAGGTGAAGAAGATGACTTGTAACAATCAAGCTTACGACCACCAACTCCCCAATACCACCCACCTACTTCTTGTCCTAAACGTAAGGTCCTTTGCTATGGGTAAGGCCATTTAATAGTGAAGAGCAGTAAAAGGCAAATAGCCAGGTTGCCATCTTTTCTTGTCCCAGTCCCATTGTTCACGGAACGCCTCGTGGGGCTGCCAAATGGTCAATGATAGAAAAACAATCAGTAATGGGCAAGCAACATTAGGCGAATTTGGTTCAACTTCGAATGTACCTCGAGAAGTATAATCCATGTTTACAGGTAACACGTAAAGACTCTTATCTTTGGCGTAAAATGATGGGTTGATAGACGAGAGACATGCCAAGAAAAGAATTTTCATGCTCAAACTACAAGAAAACTCAAAATTCTCAGCCCACCAAAACACCACGACGGCTTCTTTGCTTTTCAGACCTTTTGAGACGTTCCCTTTTGTTACTGTTATGTGTATAACAAGCCAACGTTTCATGCTTTTCCCCTTCTAAACGTCACCGACAGAGACTTCCAAACTTGGGAATTGGGGAAGAGAAACCTCAAGTAAGAAAATGTAATGAAAATTTAAGTTAAAAAGATCTAAAATTCTGGCGTGTATCCAATTCTATACTTTGTTTCTTGGTTCAGAAAACTCTGATTCGCTGATTATGTGTTGACCATCACGTAAACAAAAGAAGAAGAGCTAATTATGTCTAATTATCAAAAGGGTAACATATCCACTCAAAAAGGTGTTGGCTCTCTTTGAAGCTGCGATATATATTCAATTCATTCAGAAACGTAAAATTTGCCAATATATAGTGTATATGGATTATGGAAGGAACACTTGCGGAGTTAAATTTGAGGGAGCCAACCTTGTGCCAACTTTCCATCTCTCTAGCTGTCCTGTCTGTCTGTCGCTCTCTCTGATCTTTCTTGCCTCTTTTGTGTCATTTCTTCTGTTTTTATTATGTTAAGTAAACTCTTGCTTCACAGTTAACAATTGGAGCATTCATAAGTGGGGTGGTTGAAGTTATCAAATGGGGTCGATAACGACCTGGGTTTCCAATTTTTCTCATCATCTCCTTTTTCAGCTAATAGCATCATTAGGCTTGGTCAAGTTGTTATTTAATCATTACCCAGATGCTTTTTTTAATATGATATAAATAGAATGGTTGTGCTTTCACAGGACATTTTCTTTGGCTGAAATGATTTGTCTGTGGTCTATCAAACGAAATAGATTAGGCAGGCTATGCAGAGTTGGTGTGCGAACTCGTGCTTGCTGATTCGTAAGTACCATTTTTGAAGATTTTGGAATAGTGGAGATTAGAATGGGAACGGTGATGGAGGAAGAAACAGGCAAGAATAAGGGAATTCATTCAGGTATAGCTCAACTTAATCAAGAACTGTATGGGAACTCGGGTAAAACCTTGAGAAATTCTGGTAATGGGTGTGTATTGGAGGCCGAAGTTGTTTTAAATTCAGGAGAGGTTGGAAGTGGTAAAGAGGAGAGGAGGATTTTGGATGTGAATGCTACCGGATTGGGTTCAACTGAAAAGGTGGAAAAGCAGGAAACAAGTGGTATGGGAGAGACTGGCCAACCATCGAATCAAGGAACTAGTAGGAATCCAGATGATTTTGTTATCGGGATTGTGCTTGAGAGTGTGACTGCTGTAAGTTCCAGGGATACTATGTCTATGAGTGTTAGTAGAGAAAAGGATCTGGGAGAAAAATCTGACGAATTTGTTAGCACTTGTAGACTGAAAGAGCAAGAAACATCCAGAGGGCCACAAAATGGCGAAACCATGGAACAAATTGAGCAGGGAGTTGGTGAGAATTTAAGTACATCGGTTGATGGGGTTTCTCTTGAGACAGCTATTGCAATAGATTCAGCAGAAAATGAAGTTACAAATGACAGGAGATTAGAAACCAATAGCAATGAGTTTGGTTCAACCCAGGTGACAGATGATAAATCCAAGGCAAAATCGCCCAAAGCTGAAAAACCTCGCGTGATTGATTTTGTTGGCAGAGGAGAATCTAAGAATAATCGGGATGGAGAAACAGTCTGTAGGATTTGCCACTTGAATTCTGAAGTTGCAATGGAAAGTGGTGCTGCAATTGCAAGTACAGCAGCCTCTGCCTCTGCCTCTACCATGGACTTAATTCAACTTGGTTGTGGATGTAAAAATGAGCTTGGCATTGCGCATTCTCATTGTGCTGAAGCTTGGTTTAAACTAAAAGGAAACAGGTAGTTTTTCTGATTTTCATATTCAAAATCTTGATAAAAGTTTGAACTTTCCTGACATGATGCATCTGCTTATCCAACATTAGGATATTGATTGCCTAATCGTTACTGCCACATCATATCAGCTTCATATATTATAACAACGGTTGTTGTAATTTTCCATTGGATCCTTTTCTGAAACTTCTGTCTGCAGTCACCGAATCCTAGCAATGTCTTATGACGGTAGAGCTCTTGGAACTTTTTCAATATGTAGTTTTTTTGTCTTTTTTGTGAAATTCTAGGAAAACTGTTTTTTCTTCTCTGCTCCTGACATTCTTGTGATCATTGCTATTCTGTCCAGACCAATTCTCTTCTTTAGTGATATCTGTTTTTCTACTTATTCATCTTGAACACTCTAGTGCCTTGAATTGGGGAAGAGAGCAAACTCAATTACCTTTTCTTTGGAAATTATGAAGTATAATGAGCAGCTGGTTCATTTTGTGAGGATTTCTATTGGGTTTCTGATTCATTTTAAAGATCTTGCCTAAACTTGGAATACGAAGTTGTTCATCGACAATGAAGCTTCTATTGTTCAATTAGCCATTATGGGGAACTTCTGAATTTCCACTTCCAAATCATAAATCAGAGTTAGCGACGATTGGTTCTTCAGGACACATCAAATTTGGGTTTGTAGTTTAGGAATGTTGATGGAAGTTTCTTATAAATGTTTGGATATATAGACTGTTGATAACTATCCATCCATTTCAACTTTACAATTCTACTGAAGCATCTTGCTTGTTTATACTTGGACTGAATTCAATTACCAAGTTGCAATGATGTTCATGCTCTTGTCGCTGCTTCATCCCCTTCCTTTCCTTTTCTTCTCCCTTTAACCTTATGTTTCCCTTTAACCTTATGTTTCCGTGCAGGATATGCGAAATTTGTGGGGAGATGGCAAAAAACGTCACTGATGTTGGTGATAGCAGATTTGTGGAAGAGTGGAACCATGTGAGGCTTATGGTTAATGGAAACAGGTTTTCAGACCAGGGTGGAGGATGTTGGAGGGGGCAACCGTGTTGTAACTTCCTGATGGCGTGTCTGGTGGTAGCTTTCATTCTTCCATTGTTTTTTCGGGTGGATTTGTTTTAATTGTAAAATCAAGATAGTACCATTTTGTTCACATTCTTAGGCCTGCTGGAATATTAACACCTTACCTTGTCCTGAAAATATTCTCTTAGTTCTTTATTGTTTAGAATTATACAACTTGTACAACAACAACATCCGGTGGAAACATCCGGTGGGAGTTCAGTTGAGACTCGGGCTTGGGAATTATACAACTTGCACATTTCTGACAAAAAGGTTTTCAGCTGATGTGTCAAATTGTCTGTGAACTCTTTTAGACAACTTCATTGAAGCTGACATTATAGTCAGTTATTACAGACTTACTTTTCTATAAATGTGGCCATTTGGCCATTACATGAGTATTGTACAAAATCAAGGTTGTGTAGTGTGTGAAGGCTTTGTAATATTCCCAACTCCAAGGAGTTGTGTAGTGAGAAGTTTTAATAAAGTGAGTGTATATTTTCTAGTTTATTTTAGGCATTTATAATTGCCAACATCAAGTATCAGAGTTCGGTTAAAGTGCCAAAGTAAATCAAGATGGCTTACTGAAGTTCAACAAATGCAATTGTCAAATTTCAAGTTTGATGGCAAAAACAAGTTTGTAATGTGGAAACACTTGATGGAGTTATATCTGAGAAGCAATGGGAATGGTGAAATTTCGAGAAAAGGCTTAGTAGAAAAAGAAAAATCGACAATTGAAGAATCACAACAATTGGTTTGTGATCATTTATTAAATGAAAAGGCTTTGTTTTTAATTTGTGAATCTATTGAGCTGTCGATTCTTGAAAAAATATTCCATTCTAAAACAACAAGAGAGGTCTGAAATATTCTGGTCAAAATATACGAAGGAGCAAACATAGTTAAACGAACAAGACTACAAGGTTTGAAAAGACAATACAAGTTGATAGAACAAGGCAAAAATGAAAGTATTCATGATTATTTTTCATGAATTGAAAATTGATCAATGAGATAAAAAATAATAGTCATAAAATTACAGAAAATGATATCACGGAGAAGATCATACGCTAGTTAACAAGTTAATTTGATTATGTTGCCACATCTATTGAAGAGTCTAAAGGTTTGGAGTCCATGACTTTTAATAATCCATGACTTTCAATAATTTTCAAGCCTCTTTAGAGTCGCGTGAAATGCGTATTAATGAAAGATCATCAAACACAACGGAGCAAGTTCTAAAAGCCCAAGCAAATTTAAGAAATAAGAAGAAAACTGCAATAGGCAAAATAGAGCATACTCAAAGAAGTTCATATTTCAAAGGCAGAGGAGGCAAAAATTTCAGAACCAATTCTAGACCAGGAGCAAGGGAGAGTAAAACTTCTCAGGATGAAACCAATATTCAATGCTACAAGTGCAAAAAATTTGGTCGCTATCAATCCGAGTACAAGTCACATATTCAGTGTCATAATTGCAAAAAAAAAGGTCACTATAATAAAGAATGTCGAACATAAAGACAAGAACATAAAGATAATCAAGCTGGAGTCGCTGAGAATAATAACCCAAAAACCTTATTGATGGTCGCTCATGAAACCAGTAACAATGATAACTAACAATGGTTTTTAGATTTGGGTTGCAGTAATCACTTAAGTGGAAGCAATGACGTTTTTATCGAATTAAATGAATCATTTCATTCTTCAGTAAAGCTTGTCAATAACTACCAAATTACAGTTTTGGGAAGAGGAAGGATTGCTATAAAATTAAAGAATTTGTCTTTAAATTATACTTTTGATGTGTATTATGCTCCTACTCTTTACCAGAATCTATTAAGCGTTGGACAACTATCAAAAAAGGGTTATGATTTACACTTCAATAAAGATGGATGCACTGTGAGTGATATAAAAAAAGGCATGATTCTAAAGATGAGAATGACATCCAATCATATATTTACAACATATCTTAAATATAGTAATACTTCTTGTTGTAATACTATGACTATTAATGATAATTGGTTATGACATATGTGACTTGGACATTTGAATTTTGGAAGCATTAATTTTCTTTCAAACAAAGAGTAGGTTTCATGCTTGCCAACTATTCAAGTTCTTGACTAGATTTGTGAGTCGTGTGTAATGGGAAAAAAAAGCATAGAGATCCATTTCCTACAAAACAATTATAGACATCCAAACGTCCAGTAAAGCAAATCTATGTTATGTGGAGGTAACAAATACTTGATTACATCTATTGATGATTATAGTAGAAAGGCATGAGTTTATTTTTTGAAGCATGTGAAGTACTTAAGAATTTTATAACATATATTGAAAAACAAAATGGTTATTCTTTCAAGACTTTGAGAATGGATAGAGGCAAATAATATATTGTTTGTGATGATTTCTTAAGAAAGCATTGAATTAAGTATCAGTTCAAAGCTAAGTACACTACTTAACAAAATGTAGTGATAGAAAGGAAAGACATAATTATCATGGATATGGTGAAAAGCATGTTATTTTGTAAAAAGTTACCTAAAAGTTTTTGGGCAGAGGTCATGGCTTGTGCGGTCTACATTTTGAATATGTGTCTTGTTAAAAATGTTCTTGATAAAACTCCACAAGAAGCGTAGAGAGGAAAAAAGCCTAATATTAGTCATGTGAGGGTGTTTGGTTGCATAACATATTCACATATGCCTAATGAGTTGAAAAAAAAGCTAGATGACAAGATAGAAAAATGTATATTTCTCGGTTACAGGATAAAAACAAAAGGTTGTAAGCTTTATAATCCAAAGACTAAAAAGTGATAATCAGTCAAAATTTTACTTTTAAAGAAGATGGAATATAGGATTGGTCAGAAAAAGAAAAGAAATCATTGCTAGTATTGGTGTTCATAAACAATGAATTGGAAATGACTAATCAAACTGGAGAGTCATCTTGACCTCCAATTCTTGAAGAGCCAACTCATGTTGATCCTAAAGCATCATCTCCTCCTACTTTACCTTCACTTAGTTGCTCAGAATGAGAACGTCATTCACCCACTTATTTGAAAGATTATCAAGTAAGTGATGATGACAATGACAATGAAGTTGTGGCCAATTATGTTTTCTTTGCAGATTGTGATCTAGTAATGTTCGAGGAAATAGTGAATGATGGTCATTGGATTAAAGCAATGGATGAAGAAATATGCGCTATAGAAAAGAATAAAACATGGGAGTTAACCACTTTGCCAAAAGTGAAGAAGCCTATTGGTGTCAAATGTATATACAAGACAAAGTACAAACCTAATGAAGAAGTGGAACACTTTAAAGCAAGATTAGTTGCAAAAGGATACAAGCAAAAGTCAGGTATCGATTATTCTGAAGTATTTTCACCTGTTGCCAGAATGGATACTGTATATTTGATCACTTCACTTGTCGCTCAAAGTAATTGGAAGATTTATCAAACATATGTCAAATTAGTCTTTTTGAATGATGTACTTGAAGAAGTATACATTGAGCAATCACCAGGATATGTAAAGCAAGGAGAAGAAAATAATATTTATTGGTTAAAGAAGGCGTTGTATGATCTTAAACAAGCACCAAGGGTATGGTATACTTGTATGATACTTATTTCATTGAACATGGTTTTCATAAGTGTCCATATGAACATATTTTTTATATCAAGATCAACAAGGAATGAGACATTGTTATAGTTTGTCTCTATATAGATGATTTGATCTTTATTGGTAATAATTCAAGATTTTTGCTAGAATTCAAGAAGGATATGGTTGCTCATTTTGAGATGACAGATATGAGATTAATGCCCTACTTTCTTGATATCGAGGTAAAGCAAACATATGAAGACATATTTATCTCACAATGGAAATATGCAAAATATATTTTCAAGAAATTTAAGATGGATGCGTGCAAGCCAATTTTAACACCAGTTGAAGAAAGGTTAAAGCTTCTGAAAGTTGGCAGTGGTTATTTGGTTAATACAACAAACTTCAGAAGGCTTATTGAAAGTCTAAGGTATCTAACTGCAACTAAGCCAGATATTGTTCACGGAGTAGGAATTGTGAGCAGATTTATAGATTCATCATGATATTTCATTGGCAAGCCGCAAAACAAATTTTAAGATATAAAACAAATTTTAAGATATATTAAAGATACGATTCATGATGAGTATATTTTATTCAAACAATAAAAATATATGAGTAGTTGGATATACAAATAGTGATTGGGTTAGAGACATTGAAAAGAAAATAAACACTTCAGTTTATGTCTTTCATCTTAGTTCTGGAGCATTTTGTTGGTATTTAAAGAAACAAGTAGTAATTGCTCTTTCAACTGCAGAACTAGAGTATATAGCAGCAACAAATTGTGCTACTCAAGCGATTTGGTTACGAATGATGCTTAGCGAATTACAACACTAACAAGATGGTCCAATGACAATCTATTGCGATAATAAATCAGCAATCACCTTAACAAAGAATCCAGTATTTTATAGTCGAAGTAAGTATATTGACATTAAACATCACTACATTTGGGATCTGGTTAAAGATAGAGGAATTATAGTTAAGTATTGCACATCTGAAGATCAAATGACAGATATTTTCAGCAAAACCCTTAAAAGCTGAACTATTTTACATGTTAAAGAACATGCATGAAATGATTAAACTAAGTTTGAGGGAGGATGTTAGAAATTAAACTTGGTTTTGTACAGAACTTTGGTCAAAATATCTAGCCAAATTGTCTTTGAACTCTTATAGACAGCTTCATTGAAGCTGACATTATAGTCAATTATTACCAACTTTACGTCTCTATAAATATGGCCATTACGTGGGTATTGTACAAAATCAAAAGAAAAGTGAGTGAAAAAAAATGTTGTGTACTGTGTAATGATTTTGTAAGGTTCCAACTTTAATGAGTTATATAGTAAGAAGTTTTAATAAAGTGAGTATTTATTTTGTTAACTAGTTTATTTTAAGCAATTATAATTGCCAATATGTCCTACTTTTGACTAACTGAAATTGGGAAGTCCTCATGCTCAACTTAAGCTGTTTAAGCTGGAAATAATGGAACGTTCCTAACACAAACCAAAGACGATAATGAGTTCTTCAGTAACTGATTATATTTGCTTTCGTGAATTAAAAAATATTCCTAGTTTTGAGGTTTGAACTTTGACCCTGTGACACCTTTCTAAAGGATGACGTACACCATTAAAAGTAACTAAACAATGTTTGAGGACTATTGAAAGAAAATAGGGTTAATATGCACCCGCCTCATGTCATCCGTTGTAGTCTAGTTGGTTAGGATATTCGGCTCTCACCCGAAAGACCCGGGTTCAAGTCCCGGCAACGGAATTTTATTTTGTTAAGCTCCATTATAAACAATATAAGGGCAATGTAGTCTTTTTGGTCCAACGACAGTCTTCTAAAGATGTTGGTCATAAAACCCTAACTCTGGATCGCATTTATCTCATAAATATAAAAGCCAGCCTCTTGCCTCCAGTAGCCACCGTCTTCCTCAATCGCCACTTACAATGGTGATCTCCGCTCTTTGCATTTTCATCACAGTTTCTGTATATGTATGCTTATACAAGTTTGTGTGTACTTACTATGTTGTACGTCTTTGGTTCTTCAGGCTTCCGAGAAGAAGTTGTCCAACCCAATGAGAGAAATCAAAGTTCAGAAGCTCGTTCTTAACATCTCCGTCGGCGAAAGTGGAGATCGTCTCACTCGTGCTGCAAAGGTTTTGGCCTCGCTTCTCTTTTCTTCTTCTTTTGTGCTTAATTTTGTTTTGTTTGTTTGTTCTGTCTGATTTGGATTGTTACTAATAGGTGCTCGAGCAACTCAGCGGTCAGAGCCCGGTCTTCTCCAAGGGTATGATTGCGATTTTCAGCTACGAGATGCGTTTTTTTACGTGCTATTTCGTTAGTTTTTGCACTAATATTGTGGGTTCCTGGTTTGGGTTGAGCAGCCAGGTACACTGTCAGGTCGTTTGGGATCAGGCGTAATGAAAAGATAGCTTGCTACGTGACTGTGAGGGGCGAGAAGGCTATGCAGCTGCTTGAGAGTGGTTTGAAGGTGAAAGAGTATGAGCTTTTGAGGAGGAACTTCAGTGAAACTGGTTGCTTTGGGTTTGGTATCCAGGAGCATATTGATCTTGGTATCAAGTGAGTGTTTGCTTGTTTCTTTGTTAAGTATTAAAGGACTTTTCTTCTTTAAGTTAAGTTAATTTGATGTGATTGGTTATTAACTGTATCAAAATGGTTTCCGTGTATAAGTAATGAACTTTGAATGGATAGAATCAGGGTTACTGTGTTGGTGTATAGGTTATGACCAATAGCTGTGTTCACATTGTTTTAACACTTGATGGTCCTGTAGTAGCCCTGAAAGATTTATTTGCTGGTGTTGTGTTTAACATATAGGAGGTGTGGAACTTACTATACTTCTGATAATTTTATAGTTGTAATTGGGAGCCAGTTCTGCATGTTTTTCAAGATGCTGTCAGAACTGAGGGCGTTCCCAGTTTCTTACAAGAACTTTTATATTATAACATGTTAAGACTGAAAAGATGCTTTTCTTTTTCTAATTTAGCAGGAATTAGTTTTTTCTAATACGTTTTCAGTTGCTTAGTTTTCTTGGTTCAGCTTTTTGAGATTGATTAAGTTATGCTTACCTTGCTGAAATTATTCATTCTTATCTCTTGTATATATTGTGTGCTTAATTTCCAACTGATTTTCAAGAGCGAATGGCATTGCCTTGTCTACAAGCGATGTGGGTGCTCAATTGTACTGGAGTGATGTTTAGTATATTTCCTGTCAGTTGTTAGTTGTATTGTGTATTGGACTGTTCATGTAGATTTCCTTGCAACTGCAGGGGTTGAATGATTCCATGGGAGGTTGATTCATTATGGTTTCTTATACATGGCCCCTTTCCATTTAATTTTGAGCTGACTCTTAACGTTTTATCATCTCTTGTCAGATATGATCCCTCAACTGGTATCTATGGTATGGATTTCTATGTTGTTCTAGAGCGGCCAGGTTATCGTGTGGGTCGTCGTCGCAGATGCAAGTCACGTGTTGGAATTCAGCACAGGGTCACGAAAGAGGATGCAATGAAATGGTTTCAGGTCAAATATGAAGGAGTCATCCTTAACAAGGCTCAAAGTGGTCCATCTTAGATGTTACAAAATTGTTTTAGTTAAAATTTTGAGTTTTTACTTCAAGAAGGTCCATTTTATGTCGGAAAAATGTTGTCTTGAATAGACTATGAATTGGTAGAAACATAGTACTGCTATGGATGTTTTCTTGTTTAATTTAACAGTAGTGATTTTCTTGACGTGTGTTATTAAGTACACGGTTATTTTGCGGCTAGGTCTTTTGCTTTTTATACCCTTATTATGAGCTGCCACTTTGGGAATGGCAGTCAGAGTGACACACCCTAAAAACGTTACAGGGAAATTGATTTTCAAACGCCGTCTGAGAGATCATATATATGTATGCAAGGAAGCAGGTTTGGCCTAAGGTATGATGCTATACATCTATTTGTCTGAGTTATAACCTTGAAATCTATATATGCCAGTCTGAGTCTTGGGTAGTATTCTGAGTGAACTGAATATTAAGATTCTTTTGGAGACAACTGGTTGGAACGAAGGCGTTAAAGCCCAACAAAATGGCCTCAGTGAATGAGCACAAGATCTCAGAAATGAAAGCAACATAGAAATAAAATAACATAAAAGGTATTCGGGAAGCTTCTTGATTCTCTAAACTCGTTAACTTGCAACCGCTTGCGTGTCTTTTAACTTCCAACAAGAACTTTGACGATTTCAGGACATGAGCAATTCCATAAGTTCACCTTTCTTCAGCTTTGAGTAACCTTTGATACCCCTAGACTTAGCTAGCTCCTTCAGCTGGGAGAGTTTCATTTCCTCTATTCTTGGCAACTTCAACTCCGGGCTTCCCCCCATGATTGCGGATGGTTCATCGGAGAGCTCAGTTGCTTGTCCTCTAGGAGCTGATGGTGATGGGATTGGTGATCTCTTCACAAAATTAGATGGAGGCCTCGTTAACTTGAAGTTTGTTTCTAAGAGTTGTTCATCATTTCCCATCTTCTTGTTCCTGTCAACACCTTGGTTCCTTCTAAATGTTTTGGTTCCACCTCTTTTGGTAGCTGTTCCTGCCAAAATAACAAACTAATCATACATGATAAGAGAGTTAATAAAGCAAATTGCTTCTTAAGTTTCTAATTCGCAGTCAAAATCAAGTGTGTAAATGATATGTGATTGAACAACTGCTTAGATGATCGTTCTGAAGATTTCCCTTTGAAATTTATCAAGAAATGCACTGAAAACGAACAAAACCAGAGATCAGGTGACCTGTGCTAGAGCTTTCTTTGATGTTCCAGTTTTCTTGCATAAGTTCAAATCTTACAATGACTGCAGCTTAAAATGCCACCGAAATACTAGTAAACTTGTCTCAGTATTGGGAGAAGTATATCCATGCTGTTATATACCTTTTACTTGTTTTCTTGATTGGCGAAGAAACTCCAGGACAGAATCAGTAGGTGAAGTGTCCTCCGATGCTTTTCCAGTCCTCATCCCCGTATCAACCGACTCCCCTTTTGATATTGAAGACTGTATCCTTCTGAACAGAGCAAGAATTTCTTCCTGGCCAGATGACTTGGGGAGTTTACTATCAAAAGACTGGGATTTATTATTGTGATAGTCCATTCTTCTTCTTCCCAGTCTGGTGCTTTTCTGGGGAGGTCTACCTTTCCTATTTCCATCAGAGTGTGTGCCGGAATATCTTGATTGCAGAGTATCATTCCACAAAGAAAAAAGTGAAGGCCCATCTGCAATCTCAGCCAAATTTAACAAGCTGCATCAAAAACGACCCTTCAGTTTGAAGTTCAGACTTACAAACATATCAATGGTACCTAAAGAATGTTTTGATAAACACTGCAGACTGATCATGCAAGTTCATTATGCGCATATAAGACTACAGAGGGAAACTTTAACCTCATAAAAGGAAAAGTAGATAGCTTCTTCAGAGAGTGAAATCAATAACATATGTCATTTTCACACCTACATAACCTTCAGAAACTGGAACATTGAAAGGGGACTGAACGGAAAAAAGATCTAAGAACCTAATTGAGAAGAAGAGTGGTAGCACATATTTCAACCTCAAAGTGAAACTGCAAAACCTTACAACTTTAATCATCACACAAACCACATATTTCACAGACTAAGTAGGTCAAATTTTACATGTTAGAGCAGCAAGTTAGAATTGAATAACGGATACCCAACCTACATACCAAAGGCTTCCTTATAACTGTAAATTTTATCCATCCACTGGTAAAAGGGAAGTCTCTTGACAAATTTGCAATACAACACAGATTAATCTCATCAACAGTTCAGTGGCTATATTGCAAAGGTTTCCATGTCATCAATGGTTCAATGGAAATGATGCAGAGCTTGGTCCATAGACTTGGAAATGGCTGCCAAGGCGGTGATCATGAAGGAAAAGAGAATCATAGCCCATATCAAAGGAGCTAGTTCCCCATCCAGATTCCTAACACCCATATTTGAGGCAGTGGAAGAAAAAGATCTCACTCAAATGTAGCCCTACCGTGGAGGGCACTGTACATTCTTTACTAATTCATGGTACAGTAAAGCACAAAAACAGGTTCATCATTCATATGACAGCGGAACCACCCAAAAAGAGAAAAAAGAAATACAGAACCATTATCTTTTACTTGAGGAGATTTATGTACAGAAAACATCAATCCTGCCGTATAATTCCATTTCAATCTGTTAAAAAACAAGCTCAATAACTCATTCACGGAAGCTCATGAAGATGGATGCATTCACGGAAGCTCATGAAGATGGATACTACTGAAGGATAATGATAATACCTTTGAGAGAAACAATGGGCTTTCCAATCTTGAGCTGATTAGTAAAAGAGGAACAAGAGGGCAAATTCAAAACAGGGTGAGGATAGAAAACAACATCCATATCCAACAATTAGAGCTGTGGATTCTGAATCTGCATTTGGATTAGATTCACACGTTCTGTACTTTATATGGGCATATGTGGTAGTCTTTTATCTTTGACAAATAACAAGGTCACATCTTTATTTCAGCGCGTGGACACCAAATTCCTCTTTTCTTATTATTATTCTTATTATAATGATGAACTCAATTCTTCATTGATTGTTTTTCTAGTTTACGTTCCCCCCCACCATCATATGCGTCTTCATGGCCAAAACTACATCAACGAACTTCTTCAGCTTCACGCCTAACAGAAACCCTACCAAAGACTCCATCAAATTTCAAAATGGGTTCTTTCTGAGCAGACCAGTGAAAGCATTTTCTCTTTCATCATCACAATTGCAGTGTTATTATGCTTCGATTTCCATCTCAGTACCCCTCACCAAATATAAAGATTACGAATTTATTAGTCTTGATGAGAAAATTTGTGAATTCTGCGAGAAGGGTAATCTTAAAAAAGCAATGGAATTCCTTCTGATGCCTGAAAAACCTCAAATAGCTTCTAGTACTTATTGTTCTGTATTGCAACTCTGTGCTGAGCTTAAATCTCTAGAAGATGGTCAAAAAGTACATTCCATCATTCGCTCCAGTGGGGTTTCAATTCATGGCGTTCTGGGATCAAAACTGGTGTTTATGTATGTGACTTGCGGGAATTTGAGAGAGGGGAGGCTGGTGTTTGATAAGATTGCTAATGAAAAGACTTTCCTTTGGAATTTGATGATAAACGGGTATGCAAAGATTGGTGATTTTAAGGAGAGTGTGCTTATATTTGAGAAGATGTTGAGGTCTGGGATTGAAGTGAACTCTCACACATTTTCTTGTGTTTTGAAATGTTTTGCAGCTTTGGGAAGTATAAAAGATGGTGAATGGGTTCATGGGTATTTATTGAAACTGGGTTTCAATTCATATAATGTTGTTAATAATTCTCTTATTTCGTTTTATTTCAAGATCAGAGAAGTTCAGAGCGCACATAAGTTGTTTGATGATTTGACTGACCGAGATGTTATTTCATGGAATTCGATGATAAGTGGATATGTGGCAAGTGGTCTTTGTGAAAAAGGACTAGAGTTATTGATAGAGATGCTAAAATCGGGAGCTGACACGGATTTGGCAACAATTGTTTGTGCTCTTGCAGGTTGTGCAAACTGTCGTGATGTTTCTTTGGGTAGAGCACTTCATGCTTTTGCAATAAAAGCCAGATTTGACAGGAAAGCTATCTTCAATAACACAGTAATGGATATGTATTCAAAATGCCGTGACTTGAATGGTGCAATACAAGTTTTTGCAAAGATGGCTGATAAAAGTGTTGTATCCTGGACTGCCTTGATTGCCGGTTATGTTCGAGAAGGACTTGCTGATAAAGCTATTGGAATGTTCCATGAAATGGAAAGAGGAGGTGTTGTACCAGATACTTTTGCTATCACAGCTATTCTTCATGCCTGCGCTTGTAATGGGTCACTGGAAAGTGGCAAGCATATACATAACTACATCAGGGAAAATGATATGCAGTCAAATATCTTTGTATGTAACGCTCTCATGGACATGTATGCAAAATGTGGAAGCATGGAAGATGCTAAGTCAGTGTTTCTGGAGATGCCAGTGAAGGATATTGTCTCATGGAATACCATGATTGGAGGCTACTCAAAAAATGGTCTTCCTAATGAAGCTCTCAGTCTTTTTGTCACAATGATAAAAGAGTTGGAACCTGATGGTAGAACTATGGCATGTGTGCTTCCAGCTTGTGCCAGCCTTGCAGCCTTGGATAAAGGCAGAGAGATCCATGGTTACATATTACGAAATGGATGCTTATATGATCAACATGTTGCCAATGCTCTTGTTGACATGTATGCAAAGTGTGGGATGCTAGTTCTTGCTCGATTCCTGTTCGATATGATTCCTACAAAGGATTTGGTCTCATGGACAGTGATGATTGCTGGATATGGCATGCATGGGTTGGGAAATGAAGCAATTTCTGCCTTCAATGGAATGAGGCATGCAGGCCTTATGCCAGATGAAGTTTGCTTCATCTCTATATTATATGCTTGCACTCATTCTGGATTAATTAATGAAGGATGGATGTTTTTCAATTTAATGCAAAACGAGTGCAACATAAAGCCACAATTAGAGCATTATGCTTGTGTTGTGGATCTTCTTTCCCGTACTGGGAAGTTATCGATGGCATACAAATTCATACAGAAAATGCCAATTGAACCTGATGCAACGATCTGGGGATCTCTGCTTTGTGGGTGCAGAATTCACCATGATGTCAAATTAGCAGAGAAAGTTGCAGAACATGTCTTTGAGCTAGAACCTGAGAACACAGGTTACTATGTACTTTTGGCAAATATCTACGCAGAGGCAGAAAAGTGGGAACAAGTGAAGAAAATGAGAGAAAAGATTGGTACGCGTGGTTTAAAGAAGAATCCAGGGTGCAGTTGGATAGAAGCCAAGGGCAAGGTACATATCTTTGTCGCCGCCGATAATTCACACCCACAAACCAATAACATTGAAGCTCTAGTGAACAAATATAGATCAAAGATGAAGAAAGAAGGTTATCGTCCAAAATTGAGATACGCTTTAATTAATGCAGATGAAATGGAGAAGGAAATGGCCCTTTGTGGACACAGTGAGAAATTAGCCATGGCCTTTGGAATATTAAACTTGCCACCTGGCCAAACAATACGGGTAACTAAGAACCTGAGAGTATGCGGCGACTGTCATGAGATGGCCAAGTTCATGTCCAGCAAAACCAAGAGGGAGATAGTTTTGAGAGATTCTAATCGGTTTCACCATTTCAAGGATGGCATTTGTTCTTGCAGAGGTTTCTGGTAAATTAATTCATGGAGAAGTCTGAATGTAAGAGCTCAAGCTAAGCCATTTATGGTGAGTGAGAGTCAATGATAGTTAAGTTAGACATTTATCATATGTGAATATTGAATTGGGATCTCCTCCTCCGACTGATGTAAATGTTGATCTTAGATAATTGAATCCTCTGACTTGAAGCCATGCACAACGATTACAAGAAGACGAGTAACTTTCTCGGAGACTAAATGTCGGTCCATGGCTTATCATGTGGCATGTTTTGCTAATCACTCATTGTCTCCAACAACTAAGTCGCTTTAATTCTCAAAAACTTGTGTGCTCATGAGGAGTTGTAGCTATGATTTGAGTGGCAGGAATAAATCCAAGATTGCACTCAAAGACAAGGAGACAATTGTAATCATCATCCTCCAACTATCATTCAGCATCCACCCAACCCCTAATAATGTAACGCCTTTATTTTCTCTTAAATCGTAATTGCTAATTTTGTCCAACGTACGTAATGGAAGTATACTTTCAAAGTTGAGACTCAGGATGGTAGTTGCTTAGAGGTTTATTGCGGCAGAGTGCACAGGATGTTCTGTCATTGATCTACAGAATTACTAACCTCAACAGAGCGAGGAAGCCTAGCTTGAAGACATCTGAATGTGATCAGTTGTTCATCCTATCATATCTCAAACTTGGATTTTAATGCCTGGAGGCGTCTCAGTGAAGCGCTCCAGCACTTAAACCAACATGGTTTCTAGTGCACTGAAGAGTTGCCCACTCAAGACTTATGTTATGCCTAAAGCTATCCAATTTAACAGATACCTTATTTGTACATGTTCATTATGATATCCCCATCATTCATCAGTCATCACCATCTGGATTACTCTCATCTTCCTTGTTTTGGTACCCCAAACAAGAGCATGCCAACCATATTGGTCAAGCTTCTCTGATGAAATCTTAAATTGAAAAAACGAGGCTTGATTTTAGAAGGTAACAAATACCAAACGAAAACAAAGACAAATGGCCAATAATATGGGTCGAGGCTTTGATGGAAGTGATACAGTGGTAGCTCATGAGAATTACAAACTTGATGATACAAATAAGCAAAGTAGAAAAGAAGATAAATCGCACACCCGAAACAATGATTTCTCCTCTTTTTTCATTTTTGTCCACTCTGCAACTACTCTCATCAGTAATGAAGTGTATAATAAATAAATCAAACAATAATTTCATCAAATAATCCCTATTCTATGCAAACTCACCTTCTAACTAACAACATTTTCTCGATAGAAGGACCATGAAAACTATGAGGAATACTATGGAAGCAATTGCTATGGCAATACCAAGAGCAACCTTATTAGGCCCATGATGATGTTCCTTTCTACTGGAATTGTCTCCTTCACCGTTATCATCATAGTCCGATGAATCATCACTCGCTGAAGCTTCTTTTGACGGTGGGGGTGACATTGGTAATCCATGCTTATCACAAGGAGCTATCCCAAGCTTCAATTTTGATGATAATTGTGTATGGTTGTAGCACAAATTGCTATTCTCACCAACCTTCAACACAGCCAACTTCTTCATAAAACTAAGATTAAACGGCAAAACACCATGGAATGCATTTTTCTCAAGATTCAAGTACTTCAAGTGCTTCATTTCTGCAAGAAACCTCGGTATCGTCCCATTGAACTGATTCGAACTCAGATCAACATGAACTAAGCCAGGAATTGCTGACACAGAATCCGGGATAGACCCAGATAACGAATTAGACTTCAAAGACAGATTTTTTAGCGAGATCAAGTCACCAAAATTCGTGGGCAATTCCCCAGTAAGCGAGTTAGAAGAAAGATCGAGACTTTCAAGGTTTTCAAGGACTGCAATAGAACCAGGGATAGTCCCCTTGAGCTTGTTACCTGAAAGATCCACATGGGTAAGATTGGAATGGAGATGTCTTGGTATGTATCCGGTAACATTAGCATTTGAGAGAGTAACGGACTTCAACTTGCGCATATTACCAAGAATAACATAGAGGCCACTACCATTAACAGGCACATCACTGACAGTAAGATCAGTTAGATTGACAAAGTGAGAGAGCCCTACACCAGTGAGGTGCTTAAGAGAGTGAATGCAAGTGAAGGAATGGAGAGACAAAGCAAGATCTGAAGGAAAACGAACAGTACTTGCAGGACAGTTGGTAAAAGTTAGAGACCGGAGTGTAGAAAGAGACTTGAGAGCAGTGTAGGAGAGGGAGAGGTCAGAGGAGCAGTTGGAGAGATTTAGTGAGATGAGGAAGCGAAAGGGAGAGGAAGCGTCGCAGACGGTAGCGTTGTGTGGAGATGGTTGAATACAAGGATCTTTAGCAGTGGGGATGTCAAGAGATTGGAGGGCCGTGAGTTGTTTTGGGTCTAAGGTGGAGTGTCCAGACGGGGAGGGCCTAGTGGTAGGAGAGGAGATTGGGGAGGGTCTAGTAGTCGGAGAGGGTCTAGTGGTCGGAGAGGAGATGGGGGAGTGTCTAGTGGTCGGAGAGGAGATGGGGGAGTGTCTAGTAGTCGGAGAGGGTCTAGTCGTCGGCGAGGAGATTGGGGAGGGTGAAGGGGGGAGTGTGGCTGCTCCGGCCGCCGTGAAGAGGAGGAGGAGAATGAAGAAGAGTACAAGCGGTGGTTTTGGTGGTGGCGACATTGGTAGAAACTAGAAACGAAACTTGGGAGGGTTGAAGTGAAGTATGTTGAGTGCGGAGCGGTGCTGTTTCCAAGTGAAATGTTCAAGTGAGCTAAGGAAGTAGCACAGTCTACAGTCTACCGTCTACACCTAGAAGAAAGTCACATTTGGGCAACTGTACAGATTATCGATTAGTACTGTTATGCCCTCGTAGTTCAATGCATTTACAGAATCATGCTCTATACTTTTTCGTTTTTAATCTTTTATTTCCGTAAACACCAGTAAGGGACCAAGTCCAACGGGTCATAATTTATTAAAGAATTAATACTAATAAGACGCACAAGGTTATGGTGGGGCGGCAGTGGCTCCTTCGTTCTTAATCAAAGTTTTAAGTTTGAGTTTTGACAATGGAGTCGTTTTAAAAACCAGTAAGGAGAACTTTGTCGTCTAATAATAAAAGTGATACTGAACTTTGAATTTGGATTAGTCGGTTATTCATAAATACCATTTTAACAAAAAAGAAAAAGAAGACTCTTTTCAGTGTCTAATGTCTTTCTTTATTTTTTTTTTTATAAAAGGAAAACTGTCGGAACAGGTTACAAAACAAATCTAAATAAATTGGTCCTCAATATATCTTTAAAAAGGATACGTTGGCACTCTAGAGGTGCAATAATGAAGTAGGTTACATCAATATCAAAATGTACCGCCTGAGTGATAAGCCAGTCAACACATCTGTTACTCTCTCGATAAACATGCCGATAAATAACAGACCAATTTTTATCAAACTATTTATAAATCATGGTTACTTATAATAAGTACAATTAGAGTAAAATTTATTATCACATAAACTTAAGGTCACTGATATTCTATTTTTACAAAAATTTAAGGCTAAAACTCTATTTTCGTAGATGCCTAATGACACTGAAACCTTACTTTACTAGAAGTCTTACCCTGTGTATGGTTAGCGTCTGCAGTAGGTAGAGACAGGACGAGACGGGACAGAGTTGGACGGGACAGGACAAGAACTGAAGACAGTGAGATGTTTGGTTGCA
>JAOQMQ010000002.1:29278656-29289059 GCA_027563845.1 Erythroxylum subrotundum
GTCAACTCTCTACTCCAAAAAGTCAAACTTTTCTAATTTAACAACTTTTCACACTTTCACTCTTTATTTCTTAATTTTCTACTTCCATTTCAATCACTCATTCACTTTACTCTCATAACCCATACAAATTGACTTAAATATCAAAGTTATCAAATCTTTTCTCATAAATTTTCTTAAAGCACAATTCATCTATAACAAAATTCATATACAAGGACACTCTTTTCATTTCATTTTAATATTTCTAATTTTCACTAAAATTCGGGGTCCAACATTCCAATGCCTTCTTGCTGATGATATGGACGCCTACGACCTCCTAGACCTAGATTCTGATCTGACTCCTTCAGCTGATAACTCGGTCTCTCTAGATCTCCACCCTCTAACAACTGTAGACTCACCAGGGATCTCCCTCTAGGTGCTACAGGGCCATCAAGTGCCAACCACGTTGAGATTGGAGGCCACAGTCAACAATCACAAGGTCACGATGTTAGTTGATGGAGGGTTAACCCATAATTTTATGCATTCATGATTAGCCCAACATTTGGGTCTTCCCATCCTTCCAGCCCATCATCTTAATGTCACCGTGGGAAATGGTGACTCCATTCCTTATGCAGGCCAGTGTATATGGGTACCTCTACTAAAGAACCACAACCATTTTCAAATTGACTTTCACCTTCTGCCCATTTATGGTGTTGACCTTGCTCTTGGTGTTCAATGGTTGTTTGAATTTGGTCCAGTGGTATTTGACTACCAGTAGCTGTATATGTCTTTTACCTACCACGATAACCCCATTACACTCTAAGGTATTAAGGCCAAGACCCCAGCCTAAATTTCCATGGCTTAACTCTATCGTACCATCAGGACTGGGAGTATTGCTAGCCTTCTCCAACTCACCATGCTCACCAACCCAACCCAAGAATCTATCTCCCAAACCCTCACCTCCCTTGACCTTCAACAACTTCTCTACTCCTATGTCGACATCTTTGCTGCTCCTAAGGGACTCCCACCACCTTGTGACCATGATCACCACATTCCTCTCTTTCCCGATACCTAACCCATTAATATTAAGCCTTACCGCTACACACACTTCCAAAAGGGGGAAATCGAGAGATTGATTCGAGAGATGTTGAGCGAGAGACTCATCTGCCACTGTACCAGCCCTTTTTCCTCTCCAATTTTGGTAGTCAAGAAGAAGGACAAAATTTGGAGGTTCTGTGTGGGCTATCACAAGCTCAACTCGACCACCGTCAAAGATTGCTACCCCATTATGACTGTTGATGAACTATTGGATAAACTCCATGACAACTGCTTCTTCTCAAACTTGGACTTACACGTCGGTTACCACCAACTCTACATTCATCTGGCTGGCATTCACAAAACTGCATTTCTTACACATGAAGGGCATTACGAGTTTCTCATAATGCCTTTTTGGTTTGTCCAATGCACCATCTTCCTTTCAAGCTATGACGAATTCGGTGTTTAAACCTTTATTACAAAAATGTGTTCATATTTTTTTGATGATATCCTTGTGTACAGTAGGAGTTGGATCGACCACCTTGTACATTTGAAACATTCGTTGGATCTATTGAGGCAATATGACCTTCACGTACATTTCTCCATGTGCAAGTTTGGCAAGACCTCTCTCTCGTATTTAGGCCATATCATCTCAGACTAGGGGGTTTCTATTAATGCTGAGAAAATATAAGCAATCGAGCAATGTCCTGTACTAAATACAGTCAAGAAGTTGCGAAGATTCCTTAGAATTGTGGGTTATTACTGTCGATTTGTCCCAAATTTTATCAGTATCGCTGCACCACTTACCCATCGTCTGCAAAAGGATGCGTTCATCAGGTCTAATAACGTCGTACAAGCCTCTCAAGCATTAAAGAAAGCTTTAGTAAGCAACTCAATCCCAGGCTACAGGCAGCTTCTACTTACATTCGCGAGATACATGCCATAGTTGAAGCTGTTAAGAAATGGCGTCCATACTAATCACCAAAGTTTACGGGCCTTGATGAAGCAAACCATACAAACCTCTGAGTAGTGTTGGTTATCAAAATTATTGGGCTATGATTTTGACATATCTTACATGTCAGGGATCAAAAATGGCCCTGTCGATGCCCTGTCCAGGCTTCTGAAGGCCTCCTTCAATGCTCTGCACACTGTCACTAAACTAGTACTAGGCATCTTCGCAGCCCTCATGGACTTCTTCTAGCATAATACAGTAGCAGCCTTGCTTTACTCTACTGTCTGGGACATACCACAAGCTTACCTATATTATTCAACCAAAGATGGCTTATTGCTTGTCTGCAATTGGGTTTACATTCCTAGTGAATCAGCCCTACAGCGGCTCCTTCTGCATGAATACCACAACACACCAACTGGGGGTCATGCTGGTGTACAATGAACATTAGCAGGCCTATCTTCAACTTTCTACTAGATAAGGGTGAAGAATAACATTAAGGAATTCATAGCCCAATGCCTCACTTGCCAATCTGTGAAGCCATTCACAAGTGCTCCTCAAGGGTTACTTCAACCTTTGCCAATACTCAAAAGAATTTAGGACTGCCTCTCGATGGATTTCAATACCCATTTACGAAGCTCCCAAAAAAAAGTCACCATACTGGTGGTAATGGACCGATTGTCCAAATATGCACACTTTTATGCTCTCAGATCACACACATCTGTTGCCTCCCTTGCTGATATCTTCGTCCATAAAATTTGTAGACTTCACTGAGTCCCCTTTAGCATTGTATCAGATCGAGATCCGCTGTTCATGAGCTCCTTTTGAGTAGAGCTCTTCAAGATCCAAAGAACAAAACTCTTAACTAGCAGTGCCTATCACCCGCAAAGCGACAGACAAACTGAGGTTGTTAATCGCTATTTGGAGGACTACTTATGGTGTTTTACAACTAATAATTCCATTTCTTAGTTGAAATTTCTTCCTTGGGCTAAGTGGAGCTACAACACGGCTAGCACTCGACAATCAATATGATGCCTTTTGAAGTTGTCTATGGAAGACCCCCTCTTTTATTGGCAGATTATGTGGACAGAACCACTCTTATTGTAGCTGTCGACGAAATGTTGAGTACCAAAATTTGAGTCCTTGATCAACTACGGACCAACTTACAAAAAGCTCAGTTACGGATGAAGAACAATGTCAACGCCCACCGAACTGAGCACCAATTAGATTCAGGCAAGCTAGTATTGGTAAAACTGCAACCTTATCGACAGTCAACTATCGCCCATCGATAGAAACAGAAGGTCAGCAAGCAATTTTTTGGTCCATTCAAAGTGCTGGAGAAGATAGGTTTAATCGCCTATAAAATTAAGCTACCCTCAGAGTCCAAAATACATAACGTTTTTCACATTGCACTCTTGAAAAAGTTTAGAGGCTTACAAATAGGTAATTTTGCCTAACTGCCTCTAGACTCCATTGGGACCAACCAGATCATTTAACTCAACCAAATTTTGGGATTTCGCCAAGTATTACTGCATGGGAAGCTCACTCCTCAAGTCTTAGTTCAATGGTCCACATAAAGGCCTGAAGATGCCAAATGGGAGATGCTGACCGATTTTTAGAAGGAATTCCTCGATTACAACCTTAAGGGTAAGGTTTCATTCAAATCAGGGGGTAACGTTACGAAGCACACAACTGCTAACCAACACCTAAGGAAGAGCACCCGCGAGAAACACACCCCCATTAAATTTCATGACTACATTTGAGTGTTGTAGTTTCCTAGAGTCAGCAATCAAGGTTATAACTGTATTGGCTCATAGAGTATTCTTGCTATTGGTGAGCTGTGATGCCACCTATTGAGTTTGTTACAACTTTGCTTTATATGTTGATTAATGAAGAATGAAGAAAGGGGAGATTATAAGAAATTTCTTTGCTCTCTGTCTCTCAATCCCTCTCTTGTTCTTCCTCCTCTCCCCAAATTCCTTCCCCTCCTTCCTACTTCTTCCTAGAATCATATCAGAGGTTGAGGGCTAAAGAATCGAGAAAACTAAAATCAATTTATGAGAGACAACTGGGCGAGGCATTAAGAATGAACAACATGTGAGGAATGATTTAAGGTGGAGGAAAGTTTGGTTGTGTAAAAAGAGAGAAAATATACTTTGAGTGGAGAATGAATTTCATTTTTATTGACACACAGAAACTTCAACACATTGACATTATATGCAGACATTTGGTCCTTACAAATAGAACACTAACATATAATATCCTTAAACAATAGCAACAGAAAATGGAACACATCTTAAGGAGGTGAAAATATAAACTTGAATTAGTCAACAGACTATACTGGAACAACGGTTGGTTCTATTTTCAAAAGGGAAAAAAAAAACTAGACTAGGCTTGTAAAGAAGAAAATTCCCATTACAAATATTTTTCAAAAGTAACTAGGTTGGAGCTGACTTTAGAGAGGTTAGAGTGAGGTTTGCTATCACAAACTTTCCTTATCACTTACTGCTCTCTCTTTACCTTCTATTTTCGCATGTAAACAATTGATGATTGATTGTGTGAATTTGGCTCAAATTTGCTATTTACATGTGAATGGTCTTTGTCTAATTTTCTCTTTTAAGATAGAATAATGAATATGCTTGCTTGTATATTTCTGTGGTATTTGGCTCCCCTCACACATATGCATGTAATTTTGGCTCGTTTACTTGAATTATTATGTCAAAAATTGCAGAGGTTTGCTCTAATGTAGTTTTCCTAAAATTTACATACATCTTGAATCCATTATTGTAGTTTTATCTTCAAGAAGCTTCTATCTTCCATAGTTTAAACTCTAGGAAGTTAGTATGCAAACAAATAGGTTTTCATAAATTACCTGTTGGTTATCAAGGGGATATAGTTGAGAGTAAACTAGTATTTGAATCACCTTCCTCTCCCCAGTTTAATGTCATTATAATAAATTATTATTCTAACTATTAAATAAAATAATTTTAGTAAAATTACATGTAATATATTTAAGATTAATATGCTAATGATACCGTGACATATGGTAAAACATCTTTTTAGTCACTATTAATATTAGCTGTAAAGACATATATAGTTAGGTTATTTCACCATAGTAATTTACTGTCTATGATGAATAATAATTTTACACCAAAACTTTCTTACAAATTACAATCTGATGACTAATGCACTTGAAAATTCACAAAAGAAAAGTTACTAACCATAAAGACAATTAATCTAATTATAGAAACAGTGACTTATGTTGTTAATACGCAATTAGTAATTAATGTGGTAAAATATTAACCTTTCAGCTGTTATGAATTATCTAGCGTATAATATTATTATACCAAATTGGTAGTTAAAGACTTCGAATTAGTATGAAAATATATTCATCTTTAATACAATAATAACAACAACAATTCAACAAAAGTCTCACTGAAACTTAAGATCTAGGGAGCTATATAAATGGGTCATTTATCTAAAATAACAATAATATGTGATATTCTAAAGTTATTTCTAATTGTTAGTATCTTTATTTTCTATCTTTTTGTGTGTTAATTTTCTTTATTCTTAAGGTTTGAAGATATACCTAAAAGGAATTAATCTTGTTTTATGTCAAGGTATATTTTGAAACTAAATAGAAAGAACCACGATGATTTTGGGATAAAAAGAGTTGAACTAGATATTGACCCTAATTAGACATGACCTCGTGCAAATAATCAGCAACTTATAACACAACACATGGAGACATGAGATAAAAACAAAATGCAGCACCTCATGGGAGCAAGAAACAGCAGCGTCCCACAAAGTAGTAGAGAACAGCAATGAAACGCTGCGCTGTGCGCAGAGATGTGAGGCGTTTTATACAAAATGCAGCGTCCCACAAAAGAGTAGAGAGGAGTGCAGCAGAAGGCAGAAGGTTTAAAAATGAGTGTGACCCTTATTTGTCACATCACACAACAGTAGAGAGGAGAGAATAGAGCATGGCGGCAGATAGAAGAGAAATTGAAAGTGGCGTGAATTAAAAAACCCTCAAGACTTTATTCGTCAAATCAATCAATAATGAGTGGAGGCTTAGAAAAATCAAGGAGGCTGGGGGCTGCGTTAAATAGAGAGGAAGGCTACGGCAGATAGCAAATAGAGAAGAGTTTCGACGGCAGAACAAGAAGAGTAACGCCCATAACAGTCCCAACGCCAGTGACAGTCAAAATAGTTAGGAAAATTATGATGTTGAGTAACTAAACTTTTATTTCTTGGTTTACGAAATCTTAGTTATTTAACTTTGCATGATGTGAGACTTTTGTTCTCTATTTAAATCGATTTATTAGTCAAGTATTAATTATTTTTTTGGGTCATTATTTGATTGTTTAATTTGACAGTTAGGTGCGCAACTAGTTTGTGATGTTATTCAATCAATTGCTAGATTAAACAGATTAACGTTCAATTCTTTTAATCAAAAGTAGCGACTAGGATTTTTTTCTACTACGTTAGGGACATGATTCTAGGAAAAATAATTGTCTAGGCTAAATATACATCGTATGTATGTTGTTTAGTTCGTCGATTTTCTTGATTTGTAAAGCTATTAATTAATTAAATCTGATATCGTATCCAGATTATTAATTAATAAGGGTTAATTCAAATACACGTTTTGGTTAACTAAACATAAGAGAAAATAGGTAAAGAAATTTACCACAGCAAATGCTTAACTAATAAATTGGTTATTTTTAGTGTTGATGATCAACGCAAGTTCAATAATGAAGGAGACCAGAAACCAAGATTTGTTTCTATTGATTGTTAAATTCTCATTGTTTTGTTATTAGTTATTTTTAGATTTCGTACTCTAATTAAATTCTGTTTAATTCACAATTTAAAACCCCCTTTTTTATTGCGTAACTACTAACGTCTGAATTCCTCGTGGGAACGATCCCTACTTTCCACTACTACATTAATTTATGTTGTAGGAAGTTGGTTTCTTTTTATATTTGGTTGCAGGCGACAGCAGTACCAAATTTTGGCGACGTTGCTGAGAAATTTTTGACGATTTATGTACGTTACGCGTTCGATTCAGTCTGAAAATTTACAATACAATCCTGAAATTGAGAAAACAACAAAAGCATTAAGAAAGCAGACGAAAGAAAGGCAACAAGTACTGAGAGAAGAACGACAGAGGGAAAGGAACATGGATAAAAATTGTACTTTACGCCAACTGGCTGCTCCAGTTAAGGATCGACAGCCTTATTGCATTAATTTTCCGAATTTGGGTGATAATAATACTTTTGAGCTGAAGTCAGGACTGATTCACTTGTTACCCACTTTTCGACGCTTATTGGGAGAAGATCCTTATAAACATTCGAAGGAGTTTGATGTTGTTTGTATGGGGATGAAGCCTATTAATGTCAGTAAAAAGCAGATAAAACTGAGGGTTTTTTCTTTTTCTTTAAAGGACGATGCCCAAGATTGGTTATATTATTTACCTGCTGGAAGTATTAGAACATGGGCAGAGATTAAGAAGTTATTTCTTGAGAAGTTTTTCTCAGCTGCCAGGGTCGCCAATATCAAAAAAGAAATTTGTGGCATCCGACAAAACACCAGGGAGTCATTATATGAATACTGGGAGAGATTTAAAAAGCTGTATGCAAGCTACCCCCATCATCAAATCAACGAGCAATTGTTGATTCAATACTTTTATGAAGGTCTTTTACCGACTGAGAGGAGTATGATGGATGCTACAAGTGGAGGGGCGCTAGTTGATAAAACCCCAGCAGCTGCATGGGATTTGATCTCAATTATGGCTTCTAACTCTCAACAATTTGGAGCTCGAAATGATTATGGTTTAAGACATGTTAATGAGATGGGAGTTTCGTCGTTGGAAAGAAGATTAGATGATTTGACTTCTTTGGTGCGTCAACTTACGGTATCTAGCAAAGAGGAAGTTAAGACTTATGGTATTTGTTCTATAGTTGGCCTTCCCACGGATATGTGTCCCACTCTACAAGAAGACCAAGTTGAAGAAGCCAAGACAATGTGGTTATATGGGACAACCTCAAAGGAAGTATGACCCATTTTCAAACACATATAATCCGGGTTGGCGAGATCATCCAAACCTCTATTATGGCAACAATCAGGGACAACAAGTAAGTTCTAATTTTCAGCCATATAAACAACCTTATGTGCCTAGACATCAACAGCAAATGGGATAAAGTTCTAATGAAAATAATTCTTTGGAGGACATAGTCAAGACATTGGCCACAAATACTGTGAACTTTCAACAGAATACCATGAAATTTCAGCAAGATACTCAAGCCAGCATACAGAATCTTGAGGCTCAAATGAGCCAAATGGCGATTGTCATCAATAGGTTGGAGGCACAAAATTCAGGAAAACTCCCTTTCTCAACCTGAGATGAATCCAAAGAAGAGTGCTTGTGCTATCACACTTCGAAGTGGTAAAGAGTTAAAGGAACCTACCCCAAAGGTTTCTAAGCGAGAGGTTAAAGAAGAAGTAGAGAAAGAAGTTCCAAAGCAGTCATAAGAGAAAAAGGAGGGTGATTCTTGCATTATCACGCCTAAGTTCAGTGTACAACCTCCTTTTCCTTGTCGTTTTGCCAAGCAGAAGAAGGAGGAGCAATAGAAAGAAATTCTGGAAACTTTTCGCAAGGTACAGGTAAATATTCCTTTGTTTGATGCTATTAAACAAATTCCTCGTTATGTTAAATTTCTTAAGGAAATCTATACCTCAAAGAGAAAGTTAAGTGGCAATGAAAAGGTGCGGTTGGGTGAGAATGTTTTTGCTGTGTTTCAAAAGAAGTTACCTCGTAAGTGTCCAGATCCAGGTATGTTCACAATCCCTTGTAAAATAGGTAATCTGAAAGTTGAGAAAGCGTTGTTGGATTTAGGTGCGTCTATTAATGTTATGCCTCAATCTATTTATGAATCTTTGAATATGGGGCCTCTGAAAGAAACTGGTGTCATAATCCAACTTGTTGATCGATCTAATGCCTATCCAAAGGGTGTTCTTGAGGATGTCCTAGTTCAAGTTGATAATATGATTTTTTTCCTGCTGACTTTTATGTCTTACAGATGGGTTATGAAGATTCATCCACTTCATTCCCAATTTTATTGGGAAGACCATTTTTGAAAACTTCCAGAACAAAAATTGATGTTTATGATGGGTCTTTGACTATGAAGTTTAATGGTGATGTGATTAAGTTCAATATTTATGATGCCATGAAATTTCCTAATGATGATCAATCTTTTGTTTTTTTGAGTTTTCTTGATACTTTAGTGCAGGAAACATTTCGTTTAAATGGACCAGATAAACAATGGACTGCATTAGAAAATAGTTTGAATATTCAGGAAGGAAAAACACTAGCCAATTATCTTGCCATTCTTGAAGAGCTGGATACCACTATCCAGATTTTAGAGCGAAGCAAACTCTTGAAGGAATAGGTACGTTTTCTAGAACTAAATAGAAATAATTCGAAGTTGTTGCCATCTCTCATACAGCTACCAAAATTGGAGTTGAAGGCTCTTCCAAGTAACTTGAAATATGTGTATTTAGGTGAGCATGAAACTCTTCCTCTTATTATTTCGAGTAGAGTAACATCTTTGCAGGAAACACAGTTATTGGGTCTGTTGAAAAATTACAAAGATGCTTTTGGATGGATTGTGGCTGATTTGAAAGGGATTAGCCCATCAATTTGTATGCACCGAATTCTATTGGAAGATAGAGCTAAGGAAACAAGACAACCTCAACGAAGATTGAACCCACCAATAATGGAGGTAGTCAAGAAGGAGATTCTGAAGCTCCTCGATGCTGGAATAATCTATCCAATTTCATACAGTAAATGGGTAAGTCTAGTACAAGTGGTTCCTAAGAAAATTGGAGTAACCATAGTGGAGAACACTTCAGGTGAATTGGTGCCCACCCATGTGCAAAATAGGTGAAGGGTTTGTATCGATTACCAAAAATTAAATTCTGTTACTCGTAAAAATCATTTTCTACTTCTTTTTATTGACCAGATGCTTGAAAAACTTGCAGGAAAAACTCATTATTGTTGTTTAGATGGTTACTCAGGTTATCACCAAATTTCTGTTACATCAGAGGACCAAGACAAAACAACTTTCACATGTCCTTTTGGCACCTTTGCATATCAAAGAATGCCTTTTGGACTATGTAATGCACCTGCTACGTTCCAAAGATGTATGGTAAGTATTTTTTCTGATTATGTGGATGACTGCATTGAAGTTTTTATGGACGAATTTACAGTTTATGGTGAGTCTTTTGATACTTGCTTGATTAACCTTGAAAAAATTTTGAAACGTTGCATTGAAAATAATTTTATTCTAAATTATGAAAAATGTCACTTTATGGTTGATCAAGGGATAATCTTAGGCCATGTAGTGTCTTCTAAGGGAATTGAGGTTGATAAGGCTAAGATAGA
>JAOQMQ010000002.1:29296194-29329408 GCA_027563845.1 Erythroxylum subrotundum
ACCATAATATCAAATCTCAAAACATAATCTAATACAAATTAAAATTTAAATATCAAACATGTCAAAATGTTTTTGATGCATTAACGACAACTGCAGGTGTTAAAGCAAAAATATTAATGCAGGTAATTCTAACAAGCAAAAGCAAGTAACCTCGTGATGTTGGGACAATGGCAAAATAAAAAAATGACAATGCGGTGAATCAAAAACAAAAGCTGAAAAGAAACGAATGAGTTTTAAAAAGCCCAAAAAGTAATCAAGAACATACCTTAGGTATTAGAGCATAAATCTGCAAATCAGAAGCAAAAGCTGAAAGAAAACGAATGGGTTTTGGAATGATGACAACCCACTGTTAACCTTTTATTTATATATATATATATATATATAGAAGAATATCCCGCTTTTGTTTTATTGGAAGCCCGCCTCTTGTTTTTGATGACCCGCCAATTTTTTTTCTTTTGATTGTTGATCAATGGCATCAAGCAGTCAATTCATATTACTGGAAAAAGTAGCATAATACATAAGAGTTTTGCTACCAAGATCGAAGCAGAAAAATCATTACAGGAATTTCAGAAGACATCATTTCGACCACAATACAAGACAGTACTTATCAACAGTTCTCCAACACCACCAAACATGACGGTATTAGGCAAAACTATCGATTTAGAAAGAATCAATAGTTTGCCTACCAGAACAATGGAAGACGCAATTAACCAAGGAGGACGAATGATTACAGCAGAAACTTTGAGAAGCGTGTTTTCTAGTTTCCTAAAAATTAGAGATGAAAATTTGGAAACCTATTAAAAGTAGTTTTCTAATTTCCTAGAAAATTAGAAAAATAGAAAACACGTTTTTCTTGAAAAATTGATCTATTTTTTTATTAATAAACATGTTTTCTAATTATTTTCTATTTTATGAAAAAAAATTTCTAGAAAACTAGAGAATTTTCAGAAAGTAAACGCACCATTAATAACTCATATGCCTCTATCTTAAAATTAACAATACTACTAAGTTTGTTAATATTACTAACATTCAACAACCTTACAGTTACTATTAGACAATTTAATTAAATTAGATAAAATTGTCTTTAAATTTTATTTCTCCCTTTCTCTTTCTTATACTCTCCTATAACTTGAAATTTTATTTCTCCCTTTCTCTTTCTTATACTCCTATTATTTATACCAACCACCTCTTTTGGAAACTCTTCTAAATGCAAGACTTTAATTATACAACACATACTTCAACTGTTAATAGGTCCAATACATAAATGGATATGTTTTTAGTATTAATATGAAGTAAAAGGGAGAAATTTGTAAATTTGAGAAAGAGATGTAGATGTGAAATCAATAGTCAATATGGAAGCAATCAAATGTAAAAACATGTATCACTGTTTCCCTTATTTTCTCAATTTTTGTCTAATTTATTACTGTTTATATATTCTTGTGCATAAAAATGAGCAGTTATGTTTTTTTTTTGCTGAAGTGATTTTTTTTCTTGCTATGGTGAAATTAAAAAATAATTAATATAGAAAACATATAAATGTATATAAAGAGAATGATAGGTTGAGAAAAAGGATTTCTTGCCCCAAATAGTCGTATATAGGATATATTCCAATTATAAATAGAGAATAAAAGGTTATAAGAATAAACAAAATTAGAAAAGAGATTAACAAAATTATTTATTATTTCATTTTGTATCTAATTTGATTTGGTGAAAATTTAATCTCTCGTGATTAACAAGAAAGTATTTTATGGTACTAAGAATAATTTTAGTTGTACTTCTTTATTCTCATTATTATATGATACTTCAATTGTTTCCACCTCCAATTGAGATATTAACAATAAAATTGCATTTAAAAAAATTAGAAACACGTTGAATTAAGACAAAATTAGGAAGAAAGCATATATACTTAAATTAGAGATATATAGGTTATTTTGAATATAAATCAATAAGATTTTAATATTAAAAATTCAGATACAATGATATGTCAACAACGATCAACAAAAATTAGTAACATGGATAGACATATATAAACTCCTAAAAGTAGTGCTATTTAATATTAAAAAATTAAAATTAAAATGCTTTTGATGAATCAATAAAAAATCATAATGTTGGATATAATTGGCTCTATTTTTATAAAAAATTAAAATTAAAATGCTTTTGATGAATCAATAAAAAATCATAATGTTGGATATAATTGGCTCTATTTTTAAACTATCACATCTTGTGATTTAATTGAGGAGCAGATTAAGATTTCTCTTTTAGTTATGTAATTCAAAAATTTTTGAGGTCTCAAGTCTTCTCAAACAAAATAGGATGAAGGGTCCTTTACATATATGACCTGTTTTCATAAGAAAGGAATCTCGGAAGTATTCTGGAGGAAAAGCCGAGTAGCCGGCTTACTTCTCGTAAATTAAGCCTGAACTTTCTGGTGTTAGTACTGTTGTGGGCTTTTGTACTGGTTTGTCCCATAGATATCTTCAATGGCAATTATTAGGAGGATGATATAGTATGGCAGATCTTATGAAACAAAACGAAAAACAAAAGATTAGAGGATGAGCAAAATATAAGTAAAGAAAATAACTTGACATTCACAATTAATATGTAATAGGGAAGAGAAATTAATTTGGCAAAGATAAGACTGTAATCAAAGAGATTACGGACATAAATGATCTAGCACATGAAGCTTTTCTTTCTGCCAAAAAAAACAGAACACGAGTATGCGACAAATGTTTGCTAGAAAATATGTTTCCAAGGATGCTGTTACCTTTATTGGTCGCTGCAATGGTAGGTTGGTCTATTATGATGGCTCAAAGCAATAAATTGTAGAGCTAAATTACGGGGCAAATCTCCTTTGGCAGTCAGCTTACTTCTTAATAACCTGGATAAACTAATTAATACAAGTCAGAAATAGGCAACTGCCAAAGGAGTCATTGCCCAGTAATGCAACTATACACTCGAGACCTCTGGTCGATTGATGAACAGTCTCTCGGCCTAAATACACATATATAGACGATGAGAAAAGTGTAACTTTTCCATGCAGAAAGCATATTCGGAGCACATCCACCCCTGTAATGCAAGTAGTCAAGAACTTGAAATGTGGTCCTGTAGATTTTATTCTGCTAGTACTATTCATGTTATCTCTTTCACGTGAATGCTTTGAAGCTGAGTGGGCGGCGTTTTGACACATACTATATTATTTGGCACATAAGCGATATAAGATCATGACATGTATAATATGAAATCGTAGTTGTGTTTCTATAACCTAAATAGTCTACATGCTAAGGTTAATCTAAAAAACCGTATATGTCCTTGAGAAAGCCAAACTCTTGACGTCCCATTAATGAACAAAATATCTTCACGGTCTAAGTGAGTTTGCTCTTATTAATCGATCTCGAGGTAGCATTTCTTTGATGTTTCAACTTTCGTAAAGGTGTAAAGGAAAAATTTGTTCTCTATAGAAAGGTGAAAACTTTTAAGACAATTCTTTACTATATAATATTATTTTAAATAGTACTTTAAGTCTTTATAATAAATCGGTTGGTAGCAGTTAATATATAATATTATTAATTTATTTAATAAAATAAAATTTTTTATGTATTTTATCTAGTGTATTTAGTGCTTAATATTAAATACATGTAATAATTACTATGTAATTCAAATTATATTTATATATTATTCTCAAATTATTCTTAATTATGATTTTATTAAGACAATATATTAATAAAAATTTTAAACAAGAACACGTTATACTTCTTTTTTATACAAAAATGGTAATTAGCCTTATAAATTAAAGCTTGAAGATACGTAAATAAATGTATAGATACTTTTGAAAAATAAATTCATTGAACTGACCTGATTATGGAGATTATGAATGAAACATTGCTTATATTTGTTAAAGCTGCAGATTGTTATCCAAATATTTTAGTTGCTTATCGAATTCTATTAATTTTATCTGTGATCGTAGCATCAATTAAGAGAAGTTTTTTAAAGTTAAAATTATTAAAAACCTGCTTGAGATCATCAATATCATAAGAAATGATAAATGGTTTAGTTATCTTATGCATTAAGAAGGATATGTTGGACAATATTAATCTTGATACTGTTATTAATAATTTTCTATATAGAAATGTGTATATTATTTTTCATGATCATCTGTGTGCTTATTAGTACATTTCTCTTATTGCTCGTAATTTGATATTGCTATTCAGTTGTTGTCGTTGCTATTTTATTGTTGTTCCTACTATTTTTAGTGATTTTATTGATGTTGACATTTGTAAGATATTATTAGCTGTTATTATGATCATTTAGTATGTTGTCGAGCATGTAGACTTGTGACTTGAGTCACTTATATATCGGTATTAAATTTTTGTAATAAAAATATACTTTTAAACTTTACATTTTTGTATATTTTTAATTCATTAATTAAAGCTCTTCTTTTTATTTTATTCTAGGCTTATAAAATATTAAGAACGACGCTTGTCACCGGTGAAGCCACTTCCGCAACTGGAAATGAGTCCAATGGTAGGGTGATGGCAACAATAGATAAGCTACCAATAGCATAAGATGCGACAAAGAAGACAAATAAAACCATCAACAACTGTGAACAAAGCAGAAATTATTAGAGAAGAGAGGCAACAATGGCAACAGGAAACAATAACTTTAATTGTAGAAAATTAGGGGTGTGTGTGCCTAACATGTTGACTGAGGCACGTACAGCATACATGTCTTCTAAAAGATGCATGCAATAGATAATACTCCTTTTATTTTTATTTTCAAAAGAGCCTTCATTTTTAATTAAACTATTTTTATTAGATATATTAAAATCAAATTAGTTTTAATTCCTTATAAATCTAGAAATTTGTTTTGTAATTGATTACATTTTATTTTAAAGGTTTGAATTTTTATTAGTAATACTTATGGAATTTAATTTAGTGTTAAATGTTTAAATTATTAAATTAAATTAGTTATCAAATAAATAATTAGAATCAAGCAAAGTTTTAAACGATTATCTTTTATAATTAGATTATACTAGATATAAATTAATATAATATTAAGATTATATTAATTATAATGATACTTAGAATTTTAAAATTTTAAACTCATCTTTTAAACATTAAGTATAAATTGTTGCCTTCAATTATTTATATATAAAAGTAGAGTTATGTTTGTTGTAAGACTTGTCGAACAAACCGAAGACTCTTTTAATTTGAATATATTTTATCTTGAATTGACAAAACTTAACTAAATTTGCTCTACGTAGATGAGAAAAATTATAATCATATGAATTTAGAGATAGAGCCAGAAATAAAATATAAGATATATTTTGGCAAAGAATTGTCACATAATAGATTTAGAGTCATATGAGATGTAATTGATAAGAATATTATCTACCTAATTTAAGTTTAGAGTTTTAAGCAAATTCAAGATTAACTAAGTTTGAATAGGATCCTAATCCACTAAAGATATTAAAGTGATTTTTTATAATAGTAAGGGGTTTTTTATGCTTAAATAGTGGGAATAATAAAATATTTTATTAGGATTTATGCCTTAAGCTAATATTCTCTTTTATTTAATTTTGATTTTTTTAGATAAAATGAGTAGTAATTTGTCTCTAAAGAGCATCAGGGATGCTCATATTATAAGCGTATATCTCAAGGAGTTATTTAGTGCACAAACGAGGGAAAAAAGGTAAGAGACTTTAAGAGCATTATATCAGTGCAAGATAATAGAAGGATATGTAATAGGGTACATATATTGAAGATGATTAAGCCAATTGGGTTTTGTTATGTACCATGAGTTAAGCATTAATTTATTTTTTACCATCTCATACCCTGAGCTTTTCATATTTTACCTTGAATAACATGAATCAAAAGTATGTGACATTGCTGAAATTATTGAATGTGCTTAAGGATATAAAAGGGAGCCTTAAGAAGGAACCCATTATGTTTTTTTTTTTTAAGAATTCTTTCAAGGAGCAAGAAAAAGAAATTAAGAGCAAGAAACAAAAGACTTCTACTAATGTAGAAAAGCCAACTAATGTAGTTTAAGAAGAACAATAACAAAGGCACTTATTTTCACTATTCAATCAATAGATATTAGAAAAGGAATTATAAAACTATTTTTGCTAGCGTAAAAGATAAGAAACTTAAGATAACTTCATATTTAGGTATGTCTATTATTCAAATTAAGGTTTCTACTTCTATTCCATATTTTTTAGTATTGGATATTAGATGTGGATCTCACATTTATAATAATGTGAAGATGCTAACAAGGAGCTGGTCATTAAGGAAAAGCGAAGTGGACCTGGAAGTTGGCAATTAAGAAAGGGTTGTTGCATTAGCTATAGGAACTTGTACTTTAGCTTTGCCTTTTGACCTTATACTAGAACTAAATAACTATCATTATATTCCAATTATTACGATAAAAGTTATTTCCATTTCTTACTTTTATATGAATAGATTTGTCTTTATTATTAGAAACAAAACTTTTTCTTTTTACAAAGATGATATCTATTATAGTTTGGGCTAGTTACAAATGATTTATATGAGTTACATCTTTAAAGGTCAATCATTGACATAAATAGTAAGATATGAAAATTAAATGACCAAAATATATCTTATTTATAGGATTATAGGTTAAGCTATACCAACAAAATTAAAATCATATATAATGAAGGATATCTGGATCCTTTTGATTGTAAATCAAATAAAACTTATGAATTTTTTTTTGTTGGTTCAAACAATCAAACTACCCATTAGCAGGAAGGAAGAATGTACCAGTAAGTTACTAGATATTATACTTTATTATATATGTGGCCTTATGTCTACTTGCATTATAGCTAGGTACTTATAGTTTGTCGTATTTATAGATGACCATTACAAATATAGTGATGTGTATTTAATGAAACAAAATTATGTATCATTAAAAAGGTTTAAAGAATTGAGACTTAAGGTTGAGAAATAAATTGATAAAATTATTAAGGAACTGAGATCTAATCGAGGCAAAGAGTAATTAGACCATAAGTTTCTTAATTATTTAAAAGATAATAAGATTTTCTCATAAAAAAAAATCTACTTAGAACTTCAAAACACAATTCAATGTCTAAGAGGAGAAAATATATTCTATTAGATATCATACATTCCATAATGAGTCATACAAACCTTCCTATTTCTTTTTTAGGATAAGCCTTTAAAACTACTAAATGAGTTATGCAAACCTTCTAAATAAAGTTTCACTCAAATCGGTTAAAAGGCTTCATAGAAGATATATATGAATGGTAGTAGAAAAAAATTGTCACACCTAAAGATTTAAGGTTATGATGCTTATATGAATTATGTAATACCTGATAAGTTTTAAGTTAAATTAGATAACTATAAATTTGTGAGGTACTTAAAAGAGAGTATCAGATATTAGTTTTGTCAAACTTTTGAGCAAAATATATTTCTCTAAAGATATACTATGTTCCTAGATAGAGAATTCATTCTCAAGACAAGATAACTAATAGTAGTAAGACAGAACTTAAAGAAGTTAAAGAACCAAAAATGCACATTCAGATGGAGCAAGAGCCTTAAGTTGATACATATAAAGTATAACTAAGGGTTTAAAAGATGTATAGTCCTTAACACTAATAGGATATATTGTCCTCCAAAGGAAAAGATGTTGTATTACTTATAGATGTGCCTATTATTTTAAAGAAATAATGTATGAAATTGATTATTTAAAATGATATGAATCTATAAGGTCTAAAATGGAATCCATGTATACTAACTAAGTATGGACTTTAGCGAATGCAAATGATGAGATTGTACTTATTAGATAAAAGTGAGTTTTTAAGAGAAAATTTTATCTGGATAGTAATATACACACGTATAAAGCAAAGTTAGTGGCTAAAGGTTATAAAAAAATAAGGAGTTAATTTTGATGAAATCTTTTTACTAGTAGAAATGCTTAAGTCTTTAAAGATCTTATTGACTATAACCATGTACATTTGATGAGATAATCAAAGAGTTTGAATTTATCAAAAATATAGATGAACCTTGAGTCTATAAAAAGGTTAGTGGGAGTGGAGTCAACTTCTTAGTGTTATATATGGATGACTTATTACTAATGTGAAATGATATGTCGATGCTCTGTTCTATAAGGATTTGGCTATCTAAGAGTTCCTCTATAAAGGATATAGAAAAATCAACATATAGTCTAAGAATAAGGATCTACAAAGGAAAAAAAAACAGGTTGCTTAGTTTATCTCGATCCTTGTGTACAAACAATATGTTAAAAGTTTTAGCATTAAAAATTCTAAGAAACGATTCTTACCTATATTATATGATATTTCTCTATTGAAGAGTATACGTTCAAAGACACAAAAAGAAAGAGATATAATCAATTTTTATTCCATTTGCTTCAGCTATTAGATCCATCATTTATATGATGCTATGTATAAGATCATATGTTCTTTATAATTTGAGCATAAAAAGTACATTTTAAGTCAATCCTAGTAATGGTCACTAGATGGTTGCTAAAAAAACTCAAAGTACTTGAGAAGAACTAAATATATTTTCTTGATCTATAAAGGATTTGAATTAATAGTTCAAGGATGTTTAGATGGTAGGTTTCAGTTTAATCATGACAATAACATATCACAATCATGATATAACTTTAACTAAATGATGGTGTAGTAAGGTAAAAGATTTTTAAACAACTAAGCATTTTTTTTATTATATGATTGAGGTAAAATACATTTTAGTTTTTGAGACATCAAAGGAAGCTATTTGGATTAAGAAATTTATAACCAAACTTAGAGTAGTTCCTATTATTATTGAGTCAGTAGAGTTGTACTGTGATAATTATAATGATGATGCACATGCAAAAGAAACTAGGTCTCTTTAATAATTTATGTACTCAAAAAGTTTCACTTAATTAGGGAGATAATAGAGCAAAAAGACATTATATTAGAGAAAACACCCACTAAAGACAAATTTGCCAACTTATTGTCTCAAAAGATTTATGATTAAAATAAAGATGGATGTGGTATCAAACACGTCGGTGATTTACTTAGTGCAAGTGAAAGATTGTTATTTATGCCTTTGTAGCTAGTTATGCAATTGATTTATGAAAGTATTAATCTATTTAATAAAATATTCTTTTTCTTTATATTTTTGTTGATCATATTTAGCGCTTATTGCTAAAGATAAAATTCTTAGAATAATCAATATGTAATTAAAATTATGACGAAATCTTAATTATTAGATTCAACTTGATTAGGTATTATTCCAAGTTATAGTTTTATTAAGACATGATATGATGGAATTGTAAAACTAGAATATGTTATATTCTTTCTTATAAAAAAAGTAATTGATCTCATAAATTAAAGTATGAAGATACTTAAATAATTTTGTTTGTACTTATTAGAGAATAAGTTAACTGAACTGGCCTGATTATGAAGATTCAAAATGAAACATTACTTATTTGTTTACGGATGTCCTTATTATGATAGTCGTATAAATCCTTAGACCTTAGATTACCAAAGTATTTCATATGAAAATTATTATATGTTGATGCTAATATGATATATTCTATTTGGAGTAACTTAATTGATAGTACTTAGATATAGTATAAATTATATAGAGAAAATTGAGTAAATTGATACAGAATTCGTTAACCTAAAGTAATTAGGGATAAAATTTTAATATTCTTGATTTAAAATGATTTAGGAACTTTTTAGGTAGGAGAATTAAAATTTAAAAATTTTGTTTTCAAATATCATTTATAAATAATGAATATGATTGAATTTAAATAGATGAACAGTTATTTCATAATTTATCCAATTGGAACATAAAATGATTAAATTATATGTAAATTAAGTTAAAGTACTTTGGCATTTATAATATTTAAGTGATCATAATATGTTGTTAGATATTAGTCGTGATCTATAGTTATAAATTGTCCAATTAGACAATTAATAATAAATTAAAAGGAGATTTAATGGATCTAATTATAATTATGAATTACTAATTAAATTTTTAATTATTACCAACATATTGGGAACCTAGGGAGTAATATATGGAACAATTAAAGAGAGAAAATTAACTATGGTGAAATCAAAAATGAAGTTTAAGAAACTTCAAGGATCAAATTTGTGATATTTGATTTTATTAAAATTAAACTCTAATTATAACAAGAGTTATAATTTAACTTTAAGTAGATTTTAAAAGAAACTATTATCTTTCTCTACTAAAAGGAAAAGATACTAAAAGAGCCAACACTCATATTAATCTTCTTAAAATTTATGTTCTTTTCTTTTACTCTATAGATATTATTAAAGGTTTAACAATTTCATTGAAGAAGAAAAAGTACTCAAATCATATTTGTGTTTAACCATTTTATTCTTAATTCTGATTTCAAGTTATTATATAAAGTGATCTTTCGAGAAATTATAAAAAGTTAACATCCTTAATTTGATCATGATTAATTTCCAAACAATTAACTCTTATTTCAACCATTTAGTCAATACCTCTTCCAAACTTCACTCTATTAAGATATTTATGTTTATTTAATAGGCCCTAAAACGAGTATAACTTTCATGTCTACACCTTTACACTACACTACCTACTTTGTCAATGCTTTTATTATGGTTATGACTATAGTCTATGGCAACTTTCTTTTCCTATTTCACTTTTTAATTTATAACTTTACTATCATTTGTGTTGGTTTATGCCTTACAATCAATTAATTGGTTATAATTTTGTGATATAATTATTTAAAGGCATTCTTTATCTTATACATTTTTTTAATTAACGAATGTATAAGATAAAATACATAGGATAAATGTGGATTGCAAATAAAATTATAATGATATCATAATTATAAGATTTATATTGCATTTATGTATTATCTCTAAATTGTTCATGGTCATTTTTCTATTTAGATTGGACTTTAATAAAGTGCAAAGACTAGCATACATTATGTTTCTTCCTTATGAAGGAAGTATATAAACTAAAGTATGGAGATACTTAAATAAACTTATGTGTTTTTTTTAGAGAACAAGCTTACAAAATTGACTCGACATAAAAATTTCAATTTGAAACATTACTTATATGTGTATGAAAATTCTCATTATGATGATTATATAACTGATCCTTTGACTTGAGATCTCCAAAGTATCTCATATAAGAATCATTATATTTTGATACTACTTATGACCTATCTTTGTTAAGGATAACTTAATCGGTAGTCATTGAATATAATATGAACTATATAGAGGTAGTTGAGTGATCAATATAGAATTTATCATCCTAAATTGACTAGGGAGAATTATCCTATGTTCTCAATTGGTATTGATTAAAGAAATCCTTGACTAAGGTAAAATTATATTTTGGAAATAGATTTCAGATGTTATTAATAAAATCAATTACTAATGGTAGAGAACTAATATGATCAGGCTCAAGTAGAGTAGACATTAATTTCATACTCTATATCTAATTGAAACATTTTGTGATGAAATGATTGAATTATTTTTAAAAAAATCATGCATGGAAAGGTTTGTCAAATCACTTTGAATTCCTAACACTTAAATGGTCTTGAAAGGTTGCTAGACATAAATCTTAAACTATGAATATAAATTGCTTAATTAGAGAATTAAAGATAAATTGAAATAGTTTAATTTATCTAATCCTAAATATGATTCAGGGTTATAATGTATACCCATTTCCAATATGTTTTAGAACCTAATGGGTCACATAAAAATTAGTTAAAGAAATAAAAAGATAAATTAATCAAATTGTACTTAATTGTAAAGATTAAAAAACTAAATGTTAAATATGAGATATTTAACAAATAAAGATTAATATGAGATATTGGATCTCATTTGCTCCCTATTGATATTTAATTATAATTTTAACTAAAGATTAATTGAAACTAGAATTATATTTCAAATAAATTACCAAAAGGTTTAGGTCTTATTATAAATAGGTATAAGCTTTAAAAGAGTTAGTACTTCTCGCTGCCCCTTTTCTATACCCCTTATAGAGTTTTCTCAACTTAGTTGTATGAATACTGTTAGAGGCTGATGTATAGCTACAGTGGTTGTAATGAGCCATTTTTAGGAATGGTTTATAGAGAAACTACAACAAAAAGGATCAAGCAATATAATAAGGTACACCTTATGTCTATATTTTATTATGTTCATGCATCAATTGTGTTATAGAATTTAAAGTAATCTAGATTTTAAGATATTATACAATAAAAAGTTTCATGTTATCTAGCATGTGTTAAATTTCTTCCTTATAATGAAAGTAGTTGATTTCATAAACTAGAGTATAAAGATACTGAAATAATTATATAAGTATTTGCTAGAGAACAAGTTTGGTAAGCTAATAAATATGATAATGTCATTTGAAACATTACTTATATTTCTATAAAAATTATCATTATCATGATTGTATAAGTGATATTTTAATATGAGATCTTCAAAGTATATCTTATAGGGATTACTATATTTTAGTATTATTTATGACCTATCTTTAACAATGGTGGCTTAGTCAGTAGTCATTAGATATAACATAAACTATATGGAGGTAATTAAGTAATCAATGTAGGATTAATCACCTTAGAGTGATTAGAAAGAAAGTTTTGTTGTTCTTAATTAGTATTGATTAGAAAAATCCTTGGCCAAGGTAGAATGACACATTAAAAATAATTTTCATATATCATTAATAGAATAAATTACTAATGATGGAGAACTAATATGATTATATTCAAGAGTAGATATTAATTTAATACTCTATATTTAATTGAAACATTATATGATGAAAAAATTTAAGTATACAAGAAATTATAAAAAAAACAATTATTCAAAATCATTTTAACATTTAATATTTGGGTGGTTGTAGTGTGCTTTTAGATATCAATCTTGTTCTTTTGGATATAAAATGTTTGATTCAAAAATTTAAGATAAACTTAAGAAGTTTAATTTATCTAATCTTAAATACGATTTATGATTATAATTTATATCCATTGTCAACATATTTAGGAACTAATGGATCATACAAAAAGAATGATTAAAGAGAGAAAAAGGTAATTTAATCAAATTGGACTTGATTATAAAGTATGAGAAACTTTAAAGTTTAAATATGATATATTTAATAAATAAGGACCAATATGAAATATTAGATCTTATTTAGATTCAATTGATATTTAATTAGAATTAATTATAATTCTATTTAAAGGCTAATTCATATTAGAATTATGTTTCAACTAAATTAGTAAAAAGTCTAAGTCCTGTTATAAATAGGTATAAACACTAAAGTAGCTAATACTTCTTGCTCACCCCTCTCTATACCACTTTTAGAGTTCTTTCAATTTGTTCATTTAGATACAGTTAAAGACGAACACATGTGCAGCTATGATGGTTGCGATAAGCTAATTTCACAAATGGTTTGGAGAAAATTGTAAGAAAAAAATCAAGCTTCATAATAATGTCCGATTTAAGTTTATAGTTTATTATGTTCATGCATAAACTATGTTAAAGAATTTAAAGCGATATTAAATTTCAAGAAAACAAATAAAAAAGTTTCATATTTTTGTGCTTAGGATTGTATCCTACCCTTATTTCCCAACAATATATTTATTTCTATTTGAGATTTTTTAATTTTGAAACTTCTTTAAAGAAACAGTGGCGAAGGAGTTTGATTATAAATTAGAGCTTTATATTATTTATTATAAATAAATAAAATTTCTTAATTTGATAAATAATTTGGAGCAAAAGGTACAAATTGTTCCCTAACATTAGTATGAGTCAAAAATTTATAATATGTGATGTCACAACTAGGTAATGTGAATCAATTAGATGTTGATGTAATCTTTAAAATAATTTTTTAAACATTAGTTAAATGTATGATTTTCACTTAACATTTCGCAAAAGGTCTAAATAAGTTATTATCATTATCTCTGTCACCACTTTTTCACTTTATTCAAGGTTACAAGTATTATTTTGGTAACGTTATGATGCAATGCCTTTAACCAGAGTTGATCGTTTCCGACGTCCTTAAAGACATTGGTAAACAAATGAAAGAAAGAGAGCACATTATACTCTAATTAAAGCCCGAAACAAATCTTAATAACATGACAAATGACATGCATACGAATGCTTTCTAATTTGGAGATAATGTTATGATATTCATCTTGCATGTTGAGGGTGATTAACATGTACAACAACCTACAATTCCCTAATGGATATTATATATGTACATAATAAATATAGACCGGCAGTGCCTTTCATACTCTCCCTTAAGTCTAGAAACTAAAGATCAAATAACAGCAATAAATTAGATGGTAAAAGGCGTAGCAAGTTACCAGATCCAATACATGTTTGAATCATGATATACACGTAAATATCTGTAGTATATTTGACTTGAGAAAGGGGGTATATATGCAGTACTTGAAAAGAAACAGCAGAATGACGATGGTGACTAGTCGACCATGGCGTTGATGGCGAAGTAAAATAGGGACCATAAAGCCATGACTGGGAAAGAGAACATTTTCTAGAGCGAATTGTACTGGCATATGCTATTTCTTCTCTTTGGCATATCCAATATCAGGTGCGAATCATGCTCTATAAAAAGGATTTTACTACTCTCACTGTAGCATACTCAAGAAGCTGTGTATTTGTGAAAACAAAGGCAACAGTGTGGTTAATGAATTACGGGGCGACTCTCCTTTGGCAAAGAGAATACACGCAAATATTAGTACAAAGCAGATTTCTTACTTTGCCAAAGGAGAATTGCCCTGCAATTCACTCACACAAACCACCTACTCAATTTATATTTCTGTCAGGTTGTTAAAATGTTTTGGGTTATTGAAATGCATGAAAGCCATCTTATATCTCTCTTGCTGTGAAGTTTAATGCGTTCCGTGATTTAGCAGGTAATCCATATGATTGTTTACTTTGAGCTCACATGGTGTATCAAGAAGGACTAGCAATCTCTACGTAGTTCAATTCTATGTTGTTCAACAGAACGTTAATTAGCATGCATGCTTCTTGTGTGTCTGGAAAAAACCTCGATGTTGCATTGAGCAGCTAAAGGTAATTCCGTCTATGAAACTGAAACATGAAAAGGTAGGTAATTCTAACCAATCTGCAAGTACTATATTGTGTATCAGTAGTCAACCCATGACATATCGTTAGTGAGTCGGACTGCATCTTGCATCTCCAGATACATTTTTTTGTAATTTATTCGAAAATGGATATATATACATGCATCTGTTACCTTTTACATCTACCAAAATTCAGACTCTCATAAACGAAAGAACTAGTTCTACTTTCTTGTAGTGAAATCAGACTCCAATAGTTTTTGCAAACATATTTAAATATCGCGACATAATTACCACTTGTAAAATTTTTGAAGTTGTTATGCTGGGTGTTACTCTCTCTATATATATACTATATGCTTCAGTACGGTAGCTGAACTTTTCAGAAAATCAATAAATTGCTTAATGAAGCTTAACAAATACTATTGGCTGCAAAATAGTTCCCTTTCTGTCAACTATCTTGCTATTCCCAGGGACTTGGTAAATCCTCGCATGAAAATTAAGAGGTATCCTTTAACTCAGTTAAAAACCAAGAATGCCTCTCAACTCCTGAGCTAATACAGTGATACAGGCTGGTAACCGGGGCTGTACAGAGGTGCTACTGCTAGTAGATTGAGTCCTCACTGTCCTAACTATCAACCTTGTATAAAGGAGGATGACAAACCTATATGGCTAGCTGACAGCTCTTCCAACATCATCAATTCCTCTTGCTTCAAGCTATGGAAAAAATCTTTAATGCCTAAAACCTCATTTATTTCCTAGATTGCAGCTAAGCACAGACTGGCCACCAAAGACAGAATCCATACAACTAATGATGGACTGTGTACCGGGCGCGGACTCTGGAACAGAGGGTGTTTGGTGCTCCAGAGGTTGGTGTGGGGCACCCTGTTGGTTGGACCAAACCGTCTGGGTCAAACTTAACACTGATGGAGCTGTTAAGTCTGGTCCCCATATCGCTCTGACGGGTGGTTTAATCAGGGACTGCCGTGGTCAATGGTGTGGTGGATTTTTTCACTGGATCGGGCGGGGTTCGCCCCTTGAGGCCGAACTCCAGGGAGTCCTTTCGGGTCTTCATATGGCCTGGGACCTCGGGTATCGACGGCTCATCTTAGAAGTCGATTCCCTGGAGGTGATCAACATTCTCTCTTCCTCTCACTTTTCTGACACTGCTCTCTATCATTTGGTGGCAGGTATCCGAGCGGTTCTGCGCCAACCATGGGAGGTGCACCTCCAACACGTGTTTCGGGAAGGCAACCAGAGTGCAGATTGTCTAGCCTCTCTTGCAGCCATCGCCAGGCCGGGGTTTCACTACCTACAAGAGCCTCCGACGTCCGTCTGAGCCCACTTGTGCCGTGACCAACACGACTTTTTGTATCGCAGACATTGCGCTAATTAGTCCGTTTGTGTTCTTTCGTTTCATTTCCTTTGTAACCAAAAAAAAAAAATTGATGGACTGTGTACTCTTTGTCAGTCGGCATCAGAGACAACTTAGAGATTAGGGAAAGATAGCTACTCCCTTACAACTTCACTCAATTACCGTATTTATTCGATTTAGAGAGAAAGCAATTATAATTTTCAGAGGCCAAGCTTTGGAGAAGAATGTTGTTGTTCATAATACCATTTGCTGGACCAAAGAAATTCTTTGTGCTCACAAAGCTCATCTGAATGCTGGCTCCTCAACAATGATTGTATAGCATATGTGACAACAGGACCCCTGAAAGAGTTGTTAAGTATATTGGAGAAGTAATGCTTTGTATATAGCCATGTTGGGCTTTAAAATAATATTTTAATTAAAAAACACTATCTTGCTCTTCCTTTTAAGCATTCCCACTTGAAGTTATAAAATGTGGAATGAAGTGGTCAACTTTTTTAAAAACTTATTCACTCTAAAAAAGAAGAGATAACTTTTAATAGCTGAGAGAATAATTCCACCTTCTCATTTACTTCTTATCCATCTTTAAAATGTCAAAAGAAATGGAAAGAAAATTTGACAAAACCAGAAAGAAGTTTCTTTAGAGATGTAAAGAGGAAAAAAAGTTCAATGACAATAAGTTGGTGGATTTAGAATTAAATATCTCATTAAGAAGAATATTTCACTTTTTAATAAACGTTGGCACAAATTTATAATTGTCCAAACGTACTTTGAAAGAGATTATTACTTGTTAAATACACTTGAAATCCATATTATTGGAGAGTATCGGCACCGAACATATGAATAAAGTCTCTCCTAACTTCAAACAAATCATGAATATGTTGGTTTATGCCCTACATCCAATCGATTAGTTTTAGTAATAAAATTATTTAAAAGTATTCTTTATCTTATACATATTTAGATGCATGTCATAAAATCTATAATATAAATGCTCGTTACAAATACAATTATAATGAGATCATAATTATAATATTTAATTTATATTGTATTTATATATTATTTTTAAATTATTTCCAACTATTGTTCTATTAAGATTGAACATTAATAAAGTATAAAAAGACTAACACATATTATGTTTATTCCTTATGAAAGAAGCTGTCGATCTTATATATAAACAAAATTATAAAGATACTTAAATAACTTATGGGTATTTGTTAGATAACAAATTCACTAAGCTAGTTTGATATAAGAATTATATTTAAAATATTACTTGTATGCTTATAAAAATTTCCATTATGATGATTATATAAGTGATTTTTTGAATTGAGATTTTCAAATTACATCATATAAAAATCATTTCATTATATTTAGATACTACTTATAATATGAGCTCCGTATAACTCATGTTAAGTCCATATAACATGAGTTATATGGAGGTAATTAAATGATTAATATATGATTCGTCATCCTAAAGTAACTAAGAAGATTATTTAATTATTCTTAATTAGTATTAATTTAAGAAATCATTGGCCAATGTGAAATAATACTTGGAAAACAGTTTTAAAATGTTATTCATAAAATCAATTACTATTAGTGAGAAACTAATATGATTAGACTCAAATATAGTAGACATTAATTTTGTACTTCATAACTAAATGAAATATTGTATAATTAAATTATACAATAAATCATGCATAAAAATGATAATCAAAATTACTTTGACATTTCTAATATTTAGATGGTTATGATACGTTGCTAGACCTCAATCTTGATTTATGGATATAAATTATTTAATTAAAAAAATTAAATATATATTAAAGAAGTTTAATTTATCTAATTTTAAATATGATTTACGATTATAATTCATATCCACTGTCAACATATTTAAGAAAAAATATTTTAAATAAATTGGACTTAATTGTAAAATTTAAGACACTTTAGATTAAAAATAATATATTTAATAAATAAGGACCAATAATAGATATTAAATCTTGTTTGAGTCTAATTGATATTCAATTATGATTAATTATAATAGCAATAAAATTTGAGTTTTATTTTAATTAAATTACTACAAGTTCAAGCCCTATTAAATAAACTTTAAACTTTAAATGAGGTAGCACATATTCTACATCAATTATTAAAAAGTTCAAAGGCTATTAATTATACTCGATTGCTGACACCTAACCAATTGCCTATCATGTACAATGAGTAAGCTTGACAGAGAAGGTGGAAAAAAAAGTCATTAATCAAGCTACCTCGTAGTGTGCTTAGAATGTTAGGAACCTTCTAGTCTTTAATGGGGTTGCTATTAACTGTGAAGAAATGTTGATCCCCGTCAAAACTTCCTCTTTAAAATGTTTCTCAGCACATAATACTTTTAGATTAGTTACAAAATCTTTATCAGTAAGTGGCTTCCCTAAGATTGGTGTTTCGCCCTTTTTTTAAATGCTTGAACTTACTCCAGAATTGTTTGATGCTTTACTCTTGATTCCTCTATTATATTTGCTTATTTTTGTAAATATTGTGTCTCAGGGTGTTGCTACTTTCGAAGTTGACTCTTCTTCTTAGTTTGGGACGTGTACTTTGTTTGAACTTAGATTGAACAAATATAATTATATTTAAAATATTTCCTGCACGTCTATAAAAATTAAAAACTTTGGTTTATTAAATATCAATAAAATCGAATACTTGCATAATATTATAATTAAACTGTTAAATTTGGGGAGTTAATTAACTTATAGCGTTGATTTGACAAAGAGCATAATTTTTTTTTTTAAAATGGTGCAGTCAAGCTATATTAGTAGTGTCAAACTGCAAAGCGTCATACAAAAAAGATGGTGGACATATCTCCCATTCTAAATCAGGCATAGAACTAACAGCACGGGCAATACAATGAGCCGCTTGGTTCGCTGATTTGTGAACAAACTGAATAGCTATTGATGGCAACAAAAACAAAAGATGTTTGCAATCTTGTACAATTGCACCAAAGTAAGAGAAGTCAAAAGTAATAGACTGTAAAGCATTAATAAGAAGTAAAGAATCTGACTCCATAATATCACAACTCGCCTGAGTGCGTTTCAGCCAACTAAGAATTTCTCGGAAAGTCAAAGCTTCGCCTAAAGCAGGATCGCCCATACCTGAAATTGTCCTCATCTTCTCCATCATACCTCTTCCATTGAAATCCCGCAAAATTATACCCATACCAATCATAATTTATAGTTAGCTAATAAGTTAATTAACTCTAATTTTTAGTTTTCGTCACATAATAAATATCATTATTTATGATAAGTTATGTTTAATAAACATAAAAATGTGCTTTTAATGTAATTTTGGGATATTACGATTTTCTATATTTAATTGCTTATTTTTAAAATAGGAACTCTACAATACTTTTACAAGCAAATTTTTAAGGGAATATATTATTTTAGCTCGCTGTGTCTCCTGGGGCACTTATAAATGGAAACTTTGTACATATTTTTCTTTTTAATATATTCTTCTGATTTATCAAAAAAAAAAAAAAAACATCTCTAACAATTCTGTCAAGATAAAAGCTTTAAAACGATTCTATCTTTTGGTGTGTATGCAATCATTGATAAGGTGCACTGACTATATATAGTCGTTTCTATAATCAATAGGGCTTTGTATGCATCTGCCTATCTACTACAGCAGACCCTACACTTTCACCGGTTTGAAATATGACATGTACCTAACCTTGGACGTTAGGAGGGTTGGATATCAGTTTTGTTTGATTTCCTCTTTTAAACAAAAATAAAAATCTACTTGTATTCTTCCAAAAATCCGATATCACATATTCGTATATTATTTAGATGCTATAGGGCGTTTTCTCTTTCTTCATCTTCAATTTCTTGTTTAAATGAAGAATTTATTGGAAAGTATATAACTTCGTATAAACAAGAAATTGAAAATGAAGAAAGAAAAATGCCCTATAACATCTAAATAATATACGAATATGTGTATCTATTATTTGGAAGAATATATTTATGAATTTAAAAATAATATTATAAATTAACTCGTACATAACAAGAAATGTATATATAAATATTTATTAAAAAATTACCTTATCCGATAAATAAAGTGGTAGAAGAATTATTCTTAATAAAACAACTTGATAATCTAGTAGCTTATAATCTAGGAGGTGTTATTTCAATAGTAAAAGAAATATTATCACAAAAATGTTTAGAAGAAAAATTACATAAATCATTAAGACATAAAGATATTCAACTATATTGTTCTAAATATTTAGAAATACCTCAACAATATGGATGTAACTCTTTTACCTATCAAAAATAAAGAAAACATAAAAAATAAATATAACAACTATAAATGAAATATCTCATAAACAAGTATAAGAAATTCCCATTTAAACCTTATAAAACATTTTTTAGAAAGAAGGCTTATAGACAAAATAAGCCAAAGAAAAATATTGTCCTCAGAATAAGAAAACATGTGAATGTTGGATATGTAAATGCTTCTGAAACTACTCTTCGTAAATTTAAAGAAATACTAAATCGAGATACATAAAACTATAATCAAGAACGATTAGAATTAAAAATACTCTATAAACAATTTCAAGAACATTACAAAAATCATTATTCATGAATAGTCGTCCTATTTGTCAATTTATGTCATAATTATTTTTAATGCATAGCTATACACTCTGTAACTAATACCAGGGGCTTGTTTTAATCCAAAAGGTAATACATTTCATTGATAATGTTTTTGAAGTGGACAGGTAAAGACTGTTAATAGTTTTGTATTTTCATGTAGTCTTAATTGCCAATAACCTGATTTTGCTTTGAGAGTGGTAAATCAATGATGTCCTTTTAATCTACTAATAATATAGTCTTTTCTAGGTAATTTATGTGCATCACCTATAGTAGCTTTATTTAATTCTTTATAGTTGATTACCATTTTTCTTTTACCACGTTTTTGTTCAGAATGATTATTTACATAGAAGGTTGGGGTTGAATGTTTATAGTGCTTGGTATTATTAATTATTTTTTGTAATAATTCTGAACATTTATTAATAAATTCTTGTACATCTTGTTCTGTGTATGGAATATTATTTCTAATGTTAATTTCTTGTGTAGGATATTTTAATTTTATTTCATCCAATTGATTATTAGTATTCTTTTTAGGATCCAGTGGATTTTCACTACAAACTTGTTCTATTAAAGTTTCTATTTCAGTTTGTAAAATAAGATTATTAACAAGATAAAATTGTAATTGATTTAATTTTTCTGTTATAAGTCATAAATTTTTATAATAAGTTGTATGGCATATATGAATGTTGAGGATTATGGATTTTTTATTTAAGGATTTTATTATTGGTGTTCATAAAGTTATATAATGTAAATATTGACAAAAATGATTATATAATTTAAGAAAATTATTTCCTATAATTAATAGTAATTGTGATTTTTGTTGATAAATTGAAAATATAATAAAAGTGTAATTTTCATTAATGATATTATTATAATAGCTTACATACTAAATAGATTTAATACTTCCATCTGTTATTCTTATTTGTAGAGGTTTATTTAATTTTTTTCCAACTGTGTGATAGTGTTTTAGATGTTATAAAAATAGTAGCACATGTATCTATATAAGTATTAACTTTTTTATTCTAAATAATCACTTGAATAAATGTTGTATTCGGATTCAGTTGTTGATTATGACATTTGGAACTCATAACGATATAATGAGAAAATTGTTGAATCTGTTTCATAGGTTCTAAATTATATTTAAATACTGAATTTAGAATATTAATTTTTCTTTATATTAATTTTGATTTCTTTTTGAGTATTCGTTTGCATAATGACCTTCTTTTTTATATATCCAACATTTACATGTTTTCTTATTACGAGGACAATATTTTTTCTTTGACTTAGTTTGTCTATAAGCCTTATTTCTAAAAAATGTTTTATAAGGTTTAAATGAGAATTTCTTATACTTGTTTGTGATTTTTTTTCCATTTATATTTGTTATATTTATGTTTTTTTTATGTTTTCTTTGTTTTTGATAGGTAAAAGAGTCACATCTATATTGTTGAAGTACTTCCAAATATTTAGAACAACATGGTTGAATATCTTTATGTCTTAGTGATTTATGTAATTTTGCTTCTAAGCATTTTTGTGATAATACTTCTTTTACTATTGAAATAACACCTCCTAGATTATAGGCGACTATATTATCATGTTGTTTAATTAAGAATAATTCTTCTACTGTTTTATTTATTGGATAAGGTAATTTTTGAATAAATATTTGTATATACATTTCTTGTTATATATGAATTAATTTATAATAATATTTTTAAAATTTACAAATGTATTCTTCTAAATAATAGATGTCACATATTCGTATATTATTGAGATGCCATAAGGCATTTTTTTTCTTCATTTTCAATTTACTGTTTATATGAAGTTATATCATTTCCAATAAATTTTTTATAGATTTCGTTGGTAACTATATGAAAAGCTTTTATTGATTCAATAGTATTAAGAAACTTAGTGGTAATTTTTTATCTATATTTCATTATCTAATAAAACATTTAATACTATACCAGCAATTTTATAGGTAATAAAATTCCATAAAGTCCTATTATTTATTAATCCTTTAAAAGGTTTTTCTAATTGAATGACCAATGCTAATCTATTAGACCATTCAAGTAATAGTTTTTCTGGAGATAAGACACAATCTAAATTAAGAATTCCATCGGGTCCTAATGTTATATGTTTTGGTGTATATTCTGTAGGAAATTTTTGTATCTTATTATCTCTTTTATAATATCCAAAACGATTTAATTCTTCTTGTTCTATAGGTTTATAATTTCAATTATAACTAGATTTATTTTCTCATTTTCTTTTTTCTCCACTTTGACTTGTTTCAAGTTGTTCTTCTGTTTTTGAACCTTCTGATTTTTGTTGATTCATATATATTTCCTCTTGATCTAATTCATAGCCATAAATTATTTCATCTTGATCAGTAATAAGTTTTATAAGTTCATATTTTAAAGAATTATCTTCTTTATCCAATGTTAGTTTATTTACTAACTGAATAATTTCTTCCGATTGATTTTTTATATCTTGTTCTATATTTTCCCTGGTTTTACCAAAGTTATGTTTGGTGAGCTAGATGACTCTGATACCAATAATTTATTAACTAAAAGTTATTTGTAAATTAAAATTTATTTGTTAATATATATTTTGATTATTAAAAATAATTATAAAATTAAGATAAACTAAATTGTCAATATTATATTAATCATAAAAAACAACAACAATAATAATACCCAATAGAAAATCTCGCTGAAATGCAAAGTCTAGAAAGGTTCAATAGTACGCATTTTTATCCCAAATTAGTAGAGAGAGTGTTTCTAAACGACCTACATAAGGAAGAAAAAAGAAGAAGAAAAAGAGAGAAAATACTAATAAATTAAAAATAAATTAAAAATATAAATAGTTAATGGTAGATCAGTATAAAAATAGGAACATAAAATAAAATTATAAATAAGTTAAAAATAGATAGAAACTAAAACAAAAATAAAAAATAAAAAATTTGAACAGAATTTTATAATAAATTTAAAATGAAAACAAAACTAAAGATCAAAATGGAAATAAACAAGGCAAGAGAAATATAAACGATAGTATAGTGAACTGTTAGTGATAATTTTTCATCATAAAATGTAAAAAATTCATGTGACAACGTCTAAAAATGGAGATTTTTGCCGAAGCACAAGAAAAGAATAGATTTTTGTTGCAACTTGATCATTATGTTCTTAACAGGTACTTCTTTATCAAGCGAACCAAAGATTATCATAAAGTTCTCTGGAAAAATCTTAAGATTGAGAAGCAAGTGAGGTATTTGGGATAAGTTTTTCCAGATTCAAGGGTGGTGGAGAAATTTCTAGTCAGTTTATTCAAAAAATTTGAGCATGAAATTGTTTCTCCCAAAGATTCATAGGATTTGTCACAAATGAGTCTTCAGCAATTTGTAAATTCTCTGCAAGCAGTACTGGAATAAAGGAAATTAGCTTTAAGGAATGTAAGTTCAATTGAAGGTGCACTTGTTACAAAAGCAAAAGGAAAAGAACACTTGAGAGAATCCTATAAGAACAACGATGACAACAAAGGAAAAGGAAGAGTATGGCAACTTCGAAGGTGGAAACAACGCAGTTGCAGTCATGGAAAAGGAAGGAAAGAGAATTCCCTCCTTGCAAATACTCCAGATAACTAATCACAATGAGTTTTACTTCTGGATGAGGAATATCCAATGCAGAAAGTACAAGCAATTTGATCATTGTCAAAAGTATTTTAAGCCCAAAATTGAGGCTCAAAATAGAGTAAAAGTTGCAAACAACACCGAGTTACAAAACACAAATTAATTTGGTTACTAGACACAGGATACACCAATCGCATGACACCAAACCAAGAATTGTTAAAAAATCCTTGACAGAGCCTATATATCAAAGGTCAAAATTGGATATGGAAGCTACATGAAGGTGAAAGGAAGAGGTACGTCACTATTTAGATTCTAACACATATAAAACTGCTCACTGATGTTTTTTCTTTACCTGAAGTAGTTGAAAACTCCTTAGTACTGGTCAATTATTTAATTTGGTTTTGGACTCAATTTTCATGATGGAGTGTATGATGTGAAGAATAGAAAAGATGAATTGCTTTTTACTGTTAAGATGGTTGCTAGAAGCTTTAAATTAGACTTCAGTTCTTCTTGTTTACCTATTATTGATAATGAATATACATCTAAACAATTTATGATCTATCTTAAAAGGGAAGGAATTAAACATATATTAAATGTTCGATTCACTTCAACAACAAAGTGCAGTTAGTGAGAGGAGAATTTAAAAGAGGTAAACTAGATCAGAAATCAAGCATAATGTGTAGAGATTTTTTCTTGGTTGGAAATTAACAATATTATGATTGCGACAGATGTTAAAAGTTACGAAGGAAGCAATTTGGAATTGAAATGAGTCCAAAATTGAGAAGTTGTAATCAAAGAATCTAATTGAGAATGTTCATCAACAGAACATTGATGATATACCAGTGAGACTCTAAATTATTGACAGATGCAATTTAGCAACCTTAAAGCAATTTCTGTAACGATCCTCAAGTCCATATCAAATTTGTAGAATTTTTTTTCTCTTTGGCATGACCAAGATGCACCAAGTTTCTAATAGTAAAAAAACATACTGCAATTTCAGTAAGTAGTTCGTTGTCAAAGTTCCATTTGTTCTAACTTTTGACATCCTAAATTTTGTTGCTAATCAGAAGAATAAAATATATAGATCAAAAATTGAACACTGAATAACAAGCTTGCAAGTACCATTACGTAATCCAGGAACGCAAGGAAAGTGGCATAGATAATGTCGATGCATACCATTCGCATTCTTCGGTATATTTCATCATGAGCTGGTGGTGACACTATATGTGTATGTTGATAAGAGACAGAGGATACAAGGAGATAGGTAAGATCATTACATGAAGAGAACTATTGCAGTTAATTGGTGAGCAAATCTCCCTTGGCATATCTGTCGCCAAATTTCCCTATTGCGGCTGATCTGCCAAAGAAGACTTGCTCAGTAATTGACCTGCAGAACATAAATTTAATCTGGTAAGGGATTAAAATCATTCTACTTATAGGGTGAAGCTTTGGGATGATGCAGAGGTACTTTGACATGATATAAAGATACGTGAGCTGTCCACATTCTCACTATGTTAATATTTGGGTTTTATTCTATTATCCTCAGGGCACAATCATACAAGAATTTCATGTCTTGGCATCGACATATAAAAGGTATCTTATCTTTCTTAGTTGTTGTATAGATAGCCTCAATACCTTTAAAAGACTTTCGTAACTGGCAAGCATTTTCTTCGAAGAATAGTAAGATCTTCCGTACATGAATACAGTATTGTGTGACAACATTTGGTTTATTGAACATGTTAGTCATGCCATGTGAAAGTTAGAGGTTACAAAGGGAAATTCCTTAGATATTGTTCGAGAGATGTGTATGTTGAAATATAAGAGTGATAGTTTGTCCCACGTTCAAAAAGAGAGGAAAGAAGACCAACATATAAGTCTAGTGGGTTACTCTACCTGTAACCAATTAGATTTAGGACGGAACCTCACTTAGATTTGTACGTGGTCTAACTTTCTTTCTCGTGTAGGCCCGTGGGTTCATTGTAAATTCTAACATAGTATCAGAGCAGGTTGCTCTTATGTTAGTTGTTAACGCCTCAAAATGATAGATTATGTCACGTGTTAGACCCACACGTGAGGGGGTGTACATGTTGAAATATAAGAGTGGGAGTTTGCCCCACATTAGAAAAAGAGAGAATAAAAGATCAACATATAAGTCTAGTGGACTACTCCACTTATAACCAATTAATTTTAGGATAAAATCTCACTTAAATTTATATGTGGTCTAATTTTTCTTCTCGTATGGGCCCATAGGCCCATTATAAATTCTAACAATAACGTGGTCCTTATGTTTTAAAAGGCAAACAACTATTAGTAGATCGGTAATTGACAGGAATTGCTTGTCAGAATATGGAAAAAGGATCATGAAAGGAGACTCAAGACAGCTTGTAACAGCATCAGTTCTTTGGGCATCAAGATAAGGAAGATCCACTAGAATGTGCTTCCATACGGTAAACGGCCTGCTTTCATACAATCCTATCGTACTTGTAGCAGTGGGTGTACAAAATGTGGTTCATGTGATTGACAAAATCAGCTTAGAGAAACGTTATCTTCATTCCTTAAGCTCTATATGTAGTGCATGAAAAAAGTAGTTGAAAGGAGACCTCTGTCCAGAAAATAGGGGACCCTGCCGTCAACGTTATAAGTGAAAGAACAAGGTATAAGTGCAAGAACAAGGTTTAAAGGAACGATCCTGGGCATATACCTATCAGCTTAGACAGAATATCCATTGTGTACGAATAGTGAATTATTGATATGCAACAATTTAAGTTCGAACCTTGGGGATGATTGTACGTGGGCAAAGAGGTGACAAGGGTGGTGAAGAGTAATAGTGCAATTCCAGTTCGCTACTTCACCGCCAAAGGAGAATTGGCCTGCCATTCCACTGCACTGCAGTTCTACTTCCACAAGGCCAATGGTTCCGAATATAATACACTTCGCACATTACGTGTAGGTCTTTGCATGTCTAATTTGTTTTCTTCCTGGTACCTCGTATAAAAGATTCGGGCATTATCAGAGAAAACCAGGGGCTAATGTTGTGGACTGTCAATCCCTTAACGGATGATTGTTTCGGAGCAATTTTCCCAGGTCATGGTTTGATCATCTTTTGGCCAAAAAGGGGTTGCGTATGCAAAATCAACTTGAGCAACTTCCTTTTTATTACTGACTTAGCTTTCTGTTATCTTCAATAGAATGAATTTCCATTGTTGATTGATATATCAAAGTTGTCCAATGATTACACTATGTGCAGTAAGTAGTGGGAAGATACTCAGTTGGCGTTAATGTTAAGAATTTTAGATGCTATTAACCATAGCCCAATCTAAACAATCTAAATGCTGTTGAAGTATCAAATGTTAAATCTTAGAAGGTAATATCAAAATGAGATCAAATTCATTCGAGATGATGCATACATTTGCTAGAACCTGATATTTTCCCCCAAGAAAACTGAGGAACTTGGTTCGATATGTAGTGAGCTCAATCGACACAGAATTAATAACTGCAACTTTTCTTCTCTCCATTTCGCAGTTACGATGCAGAATTTTTTGGGAAATTGAAGAAAATTCATTCCCAAAGGAAGTAAATAGTACAAATCCAAAAGAATAAGCTACTAAGCTGAAGTCGAGCTACCAGTCCAGTTCAGTAGCAAGTTTACCAAAGTTTTGACCCAGAATTTTGTTAGGCTGTGACAAGTTTACTCTTCTTGTGTTGTTTATGTATCTGTTGACCAATTTCACAAGTTTTGAGTTAAATCTATGACAATATTCGACGTCTTCTGACATTGATAAACTAATGAAAAGAAAAGCCTATGGTTCTTAGGGTTACAAGAGTTACAACTTCCTTAAAATAAAAGAGCTTGAACAAATTTGAGAAATTGTTGAATGTTTCATATAATATCTTGCAATTACTAAGTGACAAATAAAGCAAAAAAATATCTCTTCTTTTCTTCAACTCACATTTCTCATGATCAGAGAATTACAAATTTAAGCCCTTTTAACCTATTCTTAGGTTAGTGTGCTCAATGCATTAGTCTAATAAACACAGAAAATCTGACATTATGCCACTGCTTGTAAGATCAAGAAAAAAAATTACATGAATTGTTGGTTGTCTACTCTGCAGTTAAAATTTAAGGCCAAATTGGATACTCAGCTATTCAATGGTTCTTGTTTGGTGATTAAAGCATATGCATTAAGGAGATCAAAAGCTCTCTTGTGTAGACAGCGTTGGATTAGAATTTCTTGGATAATTGGGAGCTTTACTGGACTATGATAATTGCAGTGCCTCTATGAATGGAAACATTTATACGTCATACACTTTTCAGCTAGTAATTTCTTTTATCCGAGATATATATTGTTTGATTTCCACAACTAGAACAGAACAATTTGTATAGACGTCAGACGTGCTAAAATTCTCACATTCACAAACATAAAAATTTATAGAGGAGATGAAATATATGTCCCTTTGTATATGAAGTTCTTCTCAGCAGATTCTATACAATATCTCCTTACATATATACATCACATGCAGAAATGGCCTCAGAATCCAGCACGTTATGTGCATCAGATCCCTCTAGTTTGCGTATCTGAAATAGTCAGGAGGCCTTATCTTAGAGTTGAAATGTGATTCAGTCCATGCACTAAACCATCAGTTCCATAAATATAGGCTGCTATATTTTCATCAACTGCTTTTCCATTGTCAATGTTCAACTGCTTAACTGCAATTAATCTCCCAATATACACCCGCTCCCATCTGAACAAATTCAAATTAACTAGTGAAAATGATAATAGTTTGGCCTGGAAATCTCTCAAGAACTACAAATGCCTTCTTTCTCTTTCTGTTAATAAATACATCATATGGTGGGGAAAGTTCTACAGGGAAGAACGATTAAGGTATACCAGCAAGAATTATCTGTAAAGCATCAGACCATGAACTTACCTGCAGGTAAAGCAAAAGACTGACTAATAATAATTACAAACTAACAGTGGATATGCCTATACTAGTCGATGCTGATCAAAGTGTAAATACTATTGTTACACAGTCCCTTAAGGTTATCATGAATATGTTGAATGCGGAAAGAATACCAACCCTAGAGTAAAATGTTTCATTTTGGAAAGCCCTAGAGTAAAATGTTGTTCGGAGAATAATAGAAATTCAGATTATCAACCCTATACAAAAATCACTGATGAAAAATAATCAAGACATAAACCACACTGTAAGTTAATCACGTCATAACTCCCGGAGAAAATGAGGACGACCCTTCTCCTTGTGAAGCCATAATGCAGAAATATTGCCGGGCAAATCTCCTTTGGCATGACACACACTAAAAGAATACACAATATTTTGAAGTGCTTCAAGGTGGATGCATGCCAATGGAGGTTTGCCCTGTAATTCAGCTGCAATTCTGGTCTGAAAGTCATGGCTTCGAAACCAACTATTTATACCATCTCAGAGGAAGCATATACGGTGGAATAATCCCTTCATTGTGTGGTAGAAGATTGTTACAGCAGTATATTCCTTAAATGGAAGCCACTTCCACAATTGAAGCTTCTTGACAGAATTCGTAACGAAGATTTACTTTGTGAAAGTAAATTTTATTTTGGAATAGAGCATCATATCCAGGTGTTTGTATGAGAAAGAAAAGGAACGTTATCTCTAGAGTAAAGATTAGATGTACGTTTTTTTTCAGTTGATAATTTTAATTTAGTGATCCTTTGGATACTCGTAAAGAATGATAATCTTTTGACTAAATGACTCTACTGATATCAAGAAGGTGTTATTAGTTTATTTCCTACAGTCAATTGATTGGATGTAGTTTAATGATAAAATAATTTAAAAATATTATCTATCTTGTACATATTTAGATTTATATGATAAAGTCCATGAGATAATTATACATTGCAAATGAAATTATAATGAGATTATAGTTATGAGTTTTATATTGGATTTATGTATTATTCCTAAACCGTTCCTAATTATTGTTTTGTTAAGATTAAACATTAATAGAACATAAAACTAGCACACGTTATGCCTTTTCTTATGAAGGAATCATATGTTAAAGTATAAAGATACTTAAACAAATGTGTTAGTACTTGTTAGAGAACAATTTGCTGAACAGATTTGATATGAGAAATCTATTTGAAACATTACTTGTATTTTTATGGAATTCTCATTATGATGATTGTATAAGTAAACTTTTAACTTTAGGTCTCTAAAGTTATCTTGTATAGGAATTGTTATGGTTTGATACTATTTATGACCTATTTAATTATAGATTGTTCAGACATTAATTATTGGATATAACATGAACTATTTGGAGGTAATTGTGTGATCAAGATATGTTTATCATCCTAAATTAATTAGGGAGAATATTCCGTTGTTTTCGATTAGTATTGATTCAAGAAATCCTTATCTAAGAGGAATGACGCTTTGTAAATAGTTTACAAATATCATTAATTAAATCAATATCTAATAATGAATAACTAATAAATAAGATTGGACTGAAAAAAAGTATATATTAATTTCATGCTTTGTTGATTTGGAACATTTTATGTTGATGAAAAAATTGAATTATACGAAAAAATCACGCATGGAAAGGTTAGTCAAAACTACTTTGATATTCCTAAATATTTGGGTGGTTATGATGCATTACTAGATGTCAATCTTGATCTATAATTATAAATTGTTTAATTGGAGAGTTAAAGATAAATTAAAATTTTTTAAAATTTTTAATTCTAATTATGAACTAGAATTATAATTTATAATCATTACCAACATATTTGAGAATCTAATAGATTTCAGATATAGAATGGATTTAAAAGAACAAAGATATTTTACCAAATTGAATTTGATTGTAAAGTTTGAGAACCCTTATTAAATATAAGATATTTAATAAATAATGATCAATATGAGATATTAAATCGTATTTGGGCATAATTAGTATTTAATTAAAATTATTTGTAATTCTAATATATTAAAGTTTAATTGAAAATAGAATTTAATTTTAATTAAATTATTAAAACTTTCAAAACTTATTACAAATAAGCTTAAGCTCTAATGAAGCTAACACTTCTTACTTAACCCTCTCAAAGTTATAGAGTTCTTTCAACCTATTTTGTGAATACATTAGAGGCCAAACAGTTATGCGGCTATGGTAGTTGACATGGATCTGTTTTAGAAATGATTCATGGGATACGACAAGAAAAGATTCAAGCTTCAGAATAAGATACGAATTAAGATTTATATTTTGTTATGACTTATGTGTTAATCTTTTGATAGAATTAAAGTGATCTTAATTTTCGGAAAATTAAAATATGAAAAATTTTATAATTATTCAACTATGGTTGGGATTTGATCTCGTCCCGATTTCTCGATACGTGTATGATATCTACACAAGGCATCTACTTAAAAGACGATCAAAGAGGGTAGTACCATCAAACAGTAAAGTGAAAACTTACAAGCTGTGAAAGATGCTTCACATAGAAGATGCTGGGGTATGTTCTTGACATGTTTATATTATAGTTGTAAAGAACTCCCCCTTCATGTTTGCCAAGGGTCGCCAACTGGAGTGAAGAGTCGCTTTGAATATGAAAGAACCGAGAAACAGCATTTAGATGCCTCATCTAAGAATGAAACTATTATATGCGATGCATCAAACGTACCATACGTAGAATTTAGAATGGCATGATCTATTTCTCAAGGAAGCACTTAATTTGTGCCGCAGAGTTAATGGCATACCATACAGATATATATACTATAGTAGGGGCGTATACATCCAGATAATTCCTAAAATTAGATACTTGTCTTTGCAATCTTACTTGTTCATTAACTACTGTCGAAGGGTTATTTTTTGTTATCGCTATATAATATGGAAGAAGTGATGAAGTATTTCAACGGATAAAAATCTTCTTGCTAGAAAAAAATAGACCACGTAGCCGTCAGGCAACCTTATACTTATTGTGGGCTCAAAGAACAACTGGAACCCTTTTCCTTTGCATGTAATTCAGAAAGAAGAGTGCAGCTTTTTTAAAAGAGAGTCCCTTGCACATTAAAGAAACTTTATAATGGAAGATGCCGAGCATGCTCTACAAACCTTTGTCATTTAGAGGTAAAGACCATCGACATGGTTATCACAAGTCAACAAATGGACCCCAAGTGATCTTCTGTACGCAGAAAATTGTAGCAGCTGTTGCCTGGATTGATGGACGAGTGAGTGGTGCATCAATTAAAGCCATGCGTAAAAGGAGATTCTTAGACCGTAAAGCTTAGTCGTACAAAACTTAACACGAACCTGAAGGGCAACAAAGTGTAGTACACAGCTATCGTGCATAGATTCTCTTTAACTTTGTTAGAAACGGATACTTGTCTTTTTTTGGTAAGGTAGAAACGGATACGTTGGTAGTTTGTAGTACTTACTATTAACTTCTTGATCTTTTTGTTTTAGTTTTACGAGATTCTTAGACCGTAAAGCTTAGTCGTACAAAACTTAACACGAACCTGAAGGGCAACAAAGTGTAGTACACAGCT
>JAOQMQ010000002.1:29344618-29369796 GCA_027563845.1 Erythroxylum subrotundum
TGGGGCACGGACACGGATATCACCAATGATATCGGGTTCGGGTTACTCGGGAGTGGGGTGTTACAACTAATCAAGAAAATACACCTTCGGTAGAAGACGTACACAATGGACAAATCGACTTAATCGTGAGCCATGTGGTGAAAGCTTAACACCAAACCGTGAGCAATTCAAGATGTTGCACCCATAAACAATTATCAGCCCACGTACAAAAACTTCACACACTCACAATAAGTTAACCAGTAAACCCAACTACCTACATATAGAAATAACACCTAGAGATGTTTTCTGCTACACACGCATGGACCACACACCATGGGTTACGTCATCCACCATCTGTTACCTAATTCACCAAAGATATAATAAACAATTGTTTCCTACTGAACACAGAGGTCATCACACACGCGCCCACTGCACTTCTATGCCCACACAATCTCCATAAGAAATGTAATTCACGTAAATCTTCATCCAAGATAGAGTTTTATTCGCATAACAACTCTATCCGAGAAGCCAATTCAAGTAAGACTTCTTCATATATATTTTTTGTTATTATATGAATATCCAATAGTCAAAAATACCAAAGCTAAAATAATAGGACATAGTAAATATCCAAACAATCTCCTCCATTTTGGCATTTTTGTCACAAACAGAAACTTCTCTTGAATCACATAAATGAATATATAAATTTATTGAAGTTACAATACTCCCCCTCAATCTAAGGTTAAGTTCCAAAGAACATCTATCAAATTCTTCAAGTTCAAGAAACATCCAAAGAAACAATAATGAACATCCATCAAATATCTAATACTCTAAATTTCTCCCCCACAGAACAAAAAGATGCCAAAAAGTAAGATTAATAGTCACGGAGATACCTTAAAATCTCTCCCTGAATTGAACAGTCACTAAAAACAATCTGATTTCTCCCCCTTGGGGCAAAATAATGTCAAAACAAGAATAACTTTAATGCGATCAATCTTAACGAATAAAGAAGCATAAAAATCAGCAATAGATGTAGCGAAAGAATCATAAGTATGCCAAAATGACAATTTATCACTTGTCAAAACACTCACCAAAGTATCATTACTCACATCAAAGCTATCCGCATACGACTCATTAAGTTCAAAAACCTCATCATCAAGCATAACCTTATGTACACATCAATCAACTAAACCTTAGAAAGCCCATACATAAAAAAACAAAAAAAAAACTAAACGATAACTCCTTCAAGCTTTTTTTTGTTTTATTTTTTATAAATAACATCAAAATATAGTTCAAAAATGTAAAGCACACAACCCCTTTGCCCCTCAAAGAAATTCAAACCTGAGCTTATTCTTCGTCACATTATCTCGGTCATCAACTGCCTAGTTGATTTCTTCATCTGAAGTAACGGACTTATCCTTAGTTTGAACAGTTTCTTCAAAAACAGTAACTAATTGCGAATCTGAACAATTTCTTATTTTTCCTTCACTACATCTTTGTACTTGTCCTTGACCCTTTCTAACCAAAGTGGATTTCGGTACTAAAGGCTGATTTTGAAATTTATATAAGGGATATAAGGTCCTTCGATTTTGGCTTCTTTGAAACAAAATCTACTGTAACTTATAACATTTTAGACTTATGTGCCCGATAACTCCGCAAAAATGACATGTGGGAACAAATCTTCAATTCTTTCTCGATGTTTCTCCTTGGATAGATCTGTGCATATCAATTTTCTCATCATTTAACTTGGAGCACTCTCCTTTGTAACTAATGGTTGAAGATCCCCTTTAACCTTACCGATTTTGATCAACTTCTCTAACTTTTTTGTGCCTCCATTTAGCATTCTTAAACCCTTTTCGGTACTTGCTAAACTTCAGTCAAGCTTCACCGAGCTCGTCTAAAGCTACCATCAATTTCTTCTCTAAATCTTGGATAGTGTTCTTAATAAAGAAGTTTTCTTCCTTCAACCTTTCATTCTTTCTACATGTTTTCACCCATTTTTTATACATCATATCGTAAGCCTCGTAAATGTTCTTTCTTTCATCATTTGAACCACTTTCATCATTGTCATAATCTGAAATTGAACCTTGACCTGATCTGTCTCTGTTTTTCTCAAAATTTTCTGATTTGCCCCTTTTTTTGTCTTCAATTACTTCCTTCTTAGTTACTATTAGGCATGCAACTAGATTTTTGTTATACAAAGCCACTAACGCAGCACCATTTGTAATTTCTTCTTCACCACCATATTCACTTTCAGATTTATTCTCACTTTAAATGCTGGTAAAAGATTTCCTTTTCTCTTCTTCAAGGTATTAGCACATTTCGCTTGCACATGTTCCAAGCCCTGGCACTCATGGCATTGAATTCTCCTATTCTTTCTTTCACCTTTCTGAGTTCCGACTTGTTGTTTTAAATTTCTATTTGATGAGCTCCTACCGTTTTGCCTAAAATCGGATCTATCCTTCTTCATTATCTTTAACCACTTACTGAAATTTCTTGTCAATAACTCCTTATCCTCATTCTCATCAGATTCATCTTTGTAGTCATTCACGGCTTTACTAATCTCAGCTTGCAATTCCAATCCTTTGCTCTTCTCTTAATTATCCCTCAACAAATTCATCTCAAAGTTGGTAAGAATCCCAATTACCTTATCAAAAGATAATTCAGTGATATTATGGGCTTTTTTGATAGCCGTAATTTTTGGCATGAACCTCAGAAGCAACAATCTAAATTTCTTCTTAACCAGTTTCAAGTTAGAATATTTCTTCCCGAGTTGATGTGCCTGATTCGCTATATTATGCAATCTTTCATGAAAATCCCCAATAGTCTCATTTTCATTCATCTTTAGTTTTTCAAACCTTACAGATAACATTTGAAGTTCAGACGCTATCACAGATTTGGACCCTTCATGAATAGTCTGCAAAGTATCCCACGCTTCTTCAGCCGACTCATAGGCTGATATCATTGAAAAGCGTCCTTCATCAACAACACTAAAAATTGCCTGCATTGCTTGTGAGATTCTAAGTGCCCTCTCTTCTTCAGTTCTTGTCCAATTAGATGGATCTTTTAAAAATGCCTTACCCTTATCATCAGTAATCATCAAATGCGTCCACCCATGCACTACCGAATGCCCAGCTTTTGTACCTTGAGCCTGGATGAAGACTCTCATCTGTGATTTCCATGCAGGATAGTTAGAGCCGTCCAACAGTGGTGGCTTGGTGATCAATGCACTCTCTCTCATAGCCATGTTTGTGAAATTCGAATCTGTACCAACTTATTGTACCAAGTCTTGATTTGGTGACCTTACTCTGATACCAATTGAAGAAAACCGAAGGGTGTAGTATTTTTGCAAAAACTTCGATTTGGCCCTAGTTACTTGTAAGGTTCTACCGTAGTTACTTGTAACTGTATCTGTCAGTTACTACACATAAAGTAATTGTATCAACAACTGTGAATTTTTCGGCACAAACAAAAACAAAAAAATAAATACAAAATTAAATAGATCAACACGAAAATTTGGTAACGCAGTTCGGCAAAACTTGCCTACATCTGTGGGACCCTCTCCCAACTTAATTCTTTCACTAAAAACAATAGTTTTACATAAGGTTTTACTAAGCCCACACCACTTAACCCTTAACTCTATCCCTTATCCTCACTACCCGTGAAAGAATTTTACACCTAATAATATGACCGACTCGTGTTAACCTCAACAAAGGTTTTTTTTAACAATCTTTTTAACGAAAGAACAATAAATAAATAACTCAAGTGATTGACTAATTAAGAACAAGAACAGAAAACACTTGAGAAAAGAAAACAACTTTTCGAAAGGTTCAGCTCCATTAAAATAAATCTTAAAGTTGTCGCAGCAAACTATGGACTGATTTTTGCAAACTCCAACATTAACTCACGGCAGTAGACGAAGACATCACGCACAACTAATCGAGCAAATACGTCGTCGGTATAAGACGGACGAAATGGACAAATCAACTTAATCGTGAGCCATATAGTGAAAACTCAGAACCCAGCCTTGAGCAATTCAAGATGTCGCACCCACAAAGAACTACCAGCTCACGTACAAAAAATTCACACACTCACAATCAATTAACCAGTAAACCTAGCTGTCTACATATAGAAATAACACCTAGAGATGTTTTCTGCTACACATGTATGGATGACACACCATGGGTTATGTCATCCACCATTTGTTACCTAATTCACCAAAGATACAACAAACAATTGTTTACCACTGCACATAAAGGTCCTCACACACATACCCATTGCACTTCTATGCCTACACAATCTTTATAAGAAACGTAATCCACGTAAATCTTTATCCAAGCGAGAGTTCTATTTGCACAACAACTCCATCCAAGAAGCCAAATTAAGTAAGACTTTTTGATATATATATTTTTTTGTTATTATCTGAATATCCAGCAGTCAAAAATGCCTAAAGCACACCGCTCCTATGCCCCTTGAAGAAATTCAAACCTAAGCTTATTCTTCGTTGCATTATCTCGATCATCAACTGTCTAGTTGTTTCTTCATCTGCAGTAACTGACTTATCCTCAGTTTGAACAGTTTCTCCAAAAGCAGTAACTAACTGTGAATCTAAACAATTTCTTGTTTTTCCTTCACAACGTCTTTGTACTTGTCCTTGACCCTTTCTAACCGAAGTGGATTGTGGTACTAAAGGTTGATTCTGAAATTTATATGAGGGATATAAGGTCCTTCGATTTTGGCTTCTTTGAAACAACATTTGTAGTAACTTGTATCATTTTGGCCTTATGTGCCCAAAAACTCCGCAAAAATGACATGTGGGAACAAATCTTTAATTCTTCATCGGTGTTTCTTCTTGGACAGATCTGGGCATATCAATTTTCTCGTCATTTAATTTGAAGCACTCTCCTTTGTAACCAATCCCTTGAAGATCCTCTTTAACCTTACCAATTTCGATAAACTTTTCTAACTTTTCTGTGCCTCCATTCAGCATTCTTAAACCCTTTTCGGTACTTGCTAACTTCAATCTTTATTCACCGAGCTTGTCTAAAGCTACCATTAATTTCTTCTCTAAATTTTGGTAAGTGTTCTTCACAAAGAAGTTTTCTTCCTTTAACCTTTCATTCTTTCTATATGTTTTCACCCATTTTTCATACATCACTTCGTAAGCCTCATAAATATTCTTTCTTTCATCATCTGAACCACTTTCATCATTGTCATAATCTGATATTGAACCTTGACCTGATCTGTCTCTGTTTTTCTCAAAATTTTATGATTTTCCCCTTTTTTGTCTTCAATTACTTCCTTTTTAGTTACTGTTAGGCATGCAACTAGATTTTTGTTATACAAAGCCACTAATGCAGCACCATTTGTAATTTCTTCTTCACTACCATATTCACTTTCGGATTCATTCTCACTCTAAGTGCTAGTAAAAGATTTCCCTTTTCTCTTCTTCACGGTATTAGCACATTTCGCTTCCACATGTCGAAAGCCCTGGCACTCATGGCATTGAATTCTCCTTATCTTTCCTTCACACTTTTGAGTTCTGACTTATTGTTTGAAATTTCTATTTGATGAGCTCCTACCATTTTGCCTAAAATCGGATCTATCCTTCTTCACTTTCTTTAACCACTTACTAAATTTTTTTGTCAATTACTCCATATCCTCATTCTGACCGGATTCATCTTCGAAGTCATTCACGGCTTTACCATTTTGGACTTGCAATGCCAATCCTTTGCTTTTCTCTCAGTTATCCCTCAACAAATTCATCTCAAAAGTGGTAAGAATCCCAATTACCTTTTCAAAAGATAATTCAGTGATATCATGGGCATTTTTTATATCCAGAATTTTTGGTATGAACCTCGGATGCAACGATCTAAATGTCTTCTTAACTAGTTTCAAGTTAGAATATTTCTTCCCGAGTTGATGTGCCTAATTCATTATATCACGCAATCTTTCATAAAAATCCCCAATAGTCTTATTTTCATTTATCTTTAGTTTTTCAAACCTTACAGCTAACATTTGAAGTTTTGACTTTATCACAGATTTAGACCCTTCATGAATAGTCTGCAAAAGTATAACATGCTTCTTTAGCCAACTCACAAGCCGATATCATTGAGAAGTGTCCTTCATCAACAACACTAAAAATTGCGTGCATTGCTTATGAGTTTCCAAGTGCCCTCTCTTCTTTGGCTCTAGTCCATTCAGATGGATCTTTTAAAAGTGCCTCACCCTTATCGTTAGTAATCATCGGATGCATCCACCAATGTACTACCGAATGTCAGGTTTTTGTACCTTAAGCTTGGAAGAAGACTCTCATCCGTGATTTCCATGCAGGATAATTAGAGTCATCCAATAGTGGTGGCCTGGTGTTCGATGCATCCTTTCTCGTAGCCATGTTTGCGAAACTCGAATCTTCAACAACTTGCTGTACCAAGTCCTAATTTGGTAACCTTGCTCTGATACCAATTGAAGAAAACCGAAAGGGTGTAGTAGTTTTGCAAAAATATCGATTTGACCGCAATTACTTGTAAGGTTCTACCGCAATTACTGGTAACTGTATCTGTTGGTTATTAGACATAAGTAACTGTGTCAACAGCTGTAAATTTTTTAACACAAATGAAAACAGAAAAATAAATACGAAATTAAACAGATCAACACCGAAATTTGGTAACGCAGTTCAACATGCCTTGCCTACGTCTACGAGGCCCTTATCTAGCTTTATTCTTTCACTAACGATAATAGTTTTATACAAGGCTTTACTAAACTAACACACTTTAACCCTTGACATTATCCCTCATCCTCACTACCCATGAAAGAATTTCACATACAATATCACGATCGTCTCGTGTTAACCTTAACAGAGGATTTTCTCAACACTCTTCTTAAGAGAAGAACAATAAATAAATAATTCAAGTGACTGACTAACTAAAAATAAGAACAGAAAACACTTGAGATAAAAAAAATGACTTCTAGAAAGGTTCAACTCCACTGAAATAAATCTGAAAGTTGTCGAAGCAAATTATGAACTGATTTTTGCAAAACCCAACATTAACTCACGGTAGGAGAGGAAGACATCACTCATAACTAATCAAGCAAATACGCCTTTGGTAGAAGACACACAAAATGGATAAATTGACCTAATCATAAGCCATGCAATGAAAAATTAACACCAAGCTGTGAGCAATTCAAGATGTCGCAGCGAGAAAGAACTATTAGCTCATATACAAAAACTTCACACACTTATAATCAATTAACTAGTAAACCCAGCTGCCTACATACAGAAATAACACCTAGAGATGTTTTCTGCTACAGACGTATGGACCACACACCATGGGTTATGTCATCCACCATCTGTTACCTAATTCACCAAAGATACAATAAACAATTGCTTCCCACTGCACACAAAGGTCTTGACACACACGCCCACCGCACTTCTATGCCCACATAATCGCCATAAGAAACGTAATCCACATAAATCTTCATCTAAGATAGAGTTTTATTCACACAACAATACTATCCAAGAAGCCAATTCAAGGAAGACTTCTTCATATATATTTTTTGTTATTATTTGAATATCTAATAGTCAAAAATGACAAAACTAAAATAATAGGACATAGTAAATATCCAAACAATCTCCCCTTTTTGGCATTTTTGTCACAAACAGAAACTTCTCCTGAATCACATAATCGAATATATAAATTTATTGAAGTTACAATACTCCCCCTCAATCCAAGGTGAAGTTCCAAAGAACATCCATCAAATTCTTCAAGTTCAAGAAACATCTAAAGAAACAATAATGAACATCCATAAAATATCTAATACTCTAAATTTCTCCCCCATGGGACAAAAAGATGCCAAAAAGCAAGATTAACAGTCACGGAGATACCTTAAAATCTCCCCCTAAATTGCACAGTCATTAAAAACAATATGATGTCTCCCCCTTGGGATAAAATAATGTCAAAACAAGAATATCTTTAATGCGATCAATCTCAACGAATAAAGAAACATAAAAATCAGCAATAGGTGCAGCGGAAGAATCATAAGTATGCTAAAGTGACAATTTACCACCAGCCAAAACACTCGCCAAAATATCATTACTCACATCAAAGTCATCCGCATACAACTCATTAAGTTAAAAACCCCATCATCAAGTATAGTCTTATGTACGCACCAATCAACAAAACCTTAGAAAGCCCATAAAATACTCATAAAGCCTAAATGATAACTCCTTCGAACCCTTTTTTTATTTTTTTTTGTAAATAACATCAAACTATACTTCAAAAATGTAAAGCACACAACCCCTATGCCCCTCAAAGAAATTCTAACCTGAGTTTATTCTTCGTTGCATTATCTCGATCATCAACTATCTGATTGATTTCTTCATCTGAAGTAACTAACTTATCCTTGGTTTGAACAGTTTCTTCAAAATCAGTAACTAACTGTGAATCTGAACAATTTCTTATTTTTCCTTCACTACGTCTTTGTACCTATCCTTGACCCTTTCTAACTGAAGTGGATTTTGGTACTAAAACCTGATTCTGGAATTTACATGAAGGATATAAGGTCCTTCGATTTCGGCTTTTTTAAACAACATCTGCAGTAACTTGTAGCATTTTGGTCTTATGTGCTTGATAACTCCGAAAAAATGGCTTGTGGGAACAAATCTTCGATTCTTCCTCGATGTTTCTTCTTAGACAAATCTGGGTATATTAATTTTCTCATCATTCACCTTAGAGCACTCTCCTTTGTAACCAATGCCTTGAAGATCCACTTTAACCTTACCGATTTTGATCAACTTTCCTAACTTTTATGTGCCTCCATTAAGCATTCTCAAACCCTTTTCGGTACTTGCTAACTTCAGTTTGGCTTCACCGAGCTCGTCTAAAGCTACCATCAATTTCTTTTCTAAATCTTGGATAATGTTCTTCATAGAGAAGTTTTCTTCCTTCAACCTTTCATTCTTTCTACATTTTTGCTCCCATTTTTCATACATCCCTTTGTAAGCCTCGTAAATATTCTTTCTTTCATCATCTGAACCACTTTCATCACTGTCATAATCTGATATTGAACCTTGACCTGATCTATCTTCGTTTTTCTCGAAATTTTCTGATTTCCCCCTTTTTTGTCTTCAATTACTTCCTTCTTACTTACTGTTAGGCATGTAACTGGATTTTTGTTATACAAAGCAACTAACGCAGCACCATTTGTAATTTCTTCTTCACTACTATATTCACGTTCGGATTCATTCTCACTCTAAGTGCTAGTAAAAGATTTCCCTTTTCTCTTCTTCAAGGTATTAGCAAATTTCGCTTGCACATGTCTGAAGCCCTGACACTTATGGCATTGAATTCTCCTCTTCTTTCTTTCACCCTTCTGAGTTTTAGCTTGTTGTTTGAAATTTCTATTTGATGAGCTCCCACCGTTTTGCCTAAAATCAGATCTATCCTTCTCCACTTTCTTTAACCACTTACTGAAATTTCTTGTCAATAATTCCCTATCCTCATTCTCATCGGATTCATCTTCAAATTCATTCACAGCTTTACCAATCTTGGCTTACAATGCCAATCCTTTACTCTTCTCTCAATTATCTCTCAACAAATTCATCTCAAAGTTGGTAAGAATCCCAATTACCCTATCCAAAGACAATTCAGTGATATCATAGGCTTATTTGATAGCTGCAATTTTTGGTATGAACCTCGAAGGCAACAATCTCAATGTCTTTTTAACCAATTTCAAGTTAGAATATTTCTTCCTGAGTTGAAGTGCCTAATTAGCTATATCATGCAGTCTTTCATGAAAATCCTCAATAGTCTCATTTTCATTCATCTTTAGTTCTTCAAACCTTACAGCTAACATTTGAAGTTTTGACGCTATCACAGATTTAGATCCTTCATGAATAGTCTGCAAAGTATCCCATGCTTCTTTAGGCAACTCGCAGGTAGATATCATTGGGAATCGTCCTTCATCAATAGCGCTGAAAATTGTGTGCATTGCTTGTGAGTTTCCAAGTGCCCTCTCTTATTTGGCTTTTGTCCATTTAGATGGATCTTTTAAAAATGCCTCACCCTTATCATTAGTAATCATCGGATGCATTCACCTATGTACTATTGAATGCCAAGCTTTTATACCTTAAGCCTAGAAGAAGACTCTCATCAGTGATTTCCATAGAGTATAGTTAGAGTCGTGCAACAGTGGTGGCTTGGTGATGGATGCATCCTCTCTCGTAGCCATGCTTGTGAAACTCAAATCTGCACCAACTTGTTACACCAAGTCCTGATTTGGTGACCTTGCTCTGATACCAATTGAAGAAAACTGAAGGGGTGTAGTAGTTTCACAAAAATTTTGATTTGACTACAGTTACTTGTAAGGTTCTACCATAGTTACTTGTAACTGTATCTGTCGGTTACTAGATATAAAGTAACTGTATCAGCAATTGTAATTTTTTTAGCAAAAACAAAAACAGAAAAATAAATATGAAATTAAACAGATCAACACCAAAATTTGGTAACGTAGTTTAGCACACCTTGCCAACGTTTGCGGGGTCCTCACCCAGCTTAATTCTTTCACTAAAGACAATAGTTTTATATAAGACTTTTCTAAGCCCACACCACTCAACCCTTGACACTATCCCTCGCCCTCACTACCCGTGAAAGAATTTCAAACTCAATAACACGACTGACTCGCGTTAAACTTAGCGGAGGATTTTCTCAACACTCTTTTTAACGAAAGAACAATAAATAAATAACTCAAGTGATTTTCTAACTAAAAAGAAGAACACAAAACCCTTAAGATAAAAAAAAACTTCTTAAAAGGTTTAGCTCCACCAAAATAAATATGAAAGCTGTTGTAGAAAACTATGGACTGATTTTTGCAAACTCTAACATCAACTCACGGCAATAGAGGAAGACATCACACACAACTAATCAAGCTAATATACCTTCGGTAAAAGATGCACGCAATGGACAAATCTACTTAATTGTGAGCCAAGCAGTGAAAACACAACACCAAGCCGTCAGCAATTCAAGATGTATCACCCACAAAGAACTATCAGCTCACGTATAAAAACTTCACGCACTCACAATCAACTAACCATTAAACCCAGCTGCGCATATAGAAATAACACCTAGAGATGTTTTTTCCTACACACGGATGGACCACACACTATTGGTTACGTCATCCAGCATATGTTACTTAATTCACCAAAGATACAATAAACAATTGTTTCCCACTACACACAGAGGTCTTCAAACACACACCCACTGCACTTCTATGCCCACAGAATCTCTATAAGAAACGTAATCCACATAAATCTTCATCCAAGTTAGAGTTCTATTTGCATAACAACTCTATCTAAGAAGCTAATTCAAGAAAGACTTTTTTATTTATATTTTTTGTTATTATCTGAATATCCAATAGTCAAACATGCCCAAATTAAAATAATATGATATAGTAAATATCCAAATAGTCTCCCCCTTTTTGGTATTTTTGTCACAAACAGAAAATTCTCTTAAATCACATAAACGAATATATAATTGTATTGAAGTTACAATACTCCCCCTCAATCCAAGGTCAAGGTCCAAAGAACATTCATCAAATTCTTCAAGTTCAAGAAACATCCAAAGAAACAATAATGAACATTCATCAAATATCTAATAATCCAAATTTCTCCTCTTGGGGAAAAAAGATGCCAAAAAGCAAGATCAATAGTGACAGAAATACCTTAAAATCTCCCCCTGAATTGAAGTGTCACCAAAAACAATATGATGTCTCCCCTTTGGGACAAACCAATGCCAAAACAAGAATACCTTTAATGCGATTAATCTCAAAGAATAAAGAAGCATAAAAATCATAAATAGGTGCAGCGAAAGAATCATAAGTATGCTAAAATGACAATTCACCACCATTCAAAACACTCGACAAAGTATCATTACTCACACCAAAGCCATCCGCATACGACTCATTAAGTTCAAAAACGCCTTCGAACCCTTTTTTTGTTTTGTATTTTTTATAAATAACATCAAACTATAATTCAAAAATGTAAAGCACACAGTCCCTGTGCCCCTCGAAGAAATTCAAACCTGAGCTTATTCCTTGTCCCATTATCTCGGTCATCAACTGTCTGGTTACGTCATCCACCATCTGTTACCTAATTCATCAAAGATACAATAAACAATTGATTCCTACTGCACAGAGAGGTCTTGACACACACGCCCACTGCACTGCTATGCCTACATAATCTCCATAAGAAATGTAATCCACGTAAATCTTCATCCAAGTTAGAGTTCTATTTGCACAACAACTCTATCCAAGAAGCCAATTCAAGTAAGACTTCTTTATATATATTTTTTGTTATTATCTGAATATCCAATAGTCAAAAATGCCAAAACCAAAATAATAGGACATAGTAAATATCCAAACAATCTCCCCCATTTTGGCATTTTTTTCACAAATAGAAACTTCTCTTGAATCATATAAATGAATATATAAATGTATTGAAGTTATAATACTCCCCCTCAATCCAAGGTCAAGTTCCAAAGAACATCCATCAAATTCTTCAAGTTTAAGAATCATCCAAAGAAATAATATTGAACATCCATCAAATATCTATTCATCCAAATTTCTTCCCCTTGGGACAAAAAGACGCCAAAAAGCAAGATTAATAATCACAAAGATACCTTAAAATCTCCCTCTGAATTGAACAGTCACAAAAAATAATCTAATGTCACCCCCTTAGGACAAAACAATGTCAAAACAAGAGTACCCTTGATGTGATCAATCTCAATGAATAAATAAGCATAAAAATCAGCAATAGGTGTAGCGGAAGAATCATAAGTATACCAAAATGACAATTTATCACTAGTCAAAACACTCGCCAAAGTATCATTATTCACTTCAAAGCCATCCACATATGACTCATTAAGTTCAAAAACACCATCATCAAGCATAGCCTCATGTACACATCAGTCAGCTAAACCTTAGAAAGCCTATAAATAAAAAACTCAGAAAGCCTAAACGATAACTCCTTCGAACCATTTTTTGTTTTGTTTTTTTATAAATAACATTAAACTATTCTTCAAAAATGTAAAGCACACAGTCCCTGTTAGTACGAATCCTAATTACCTTATCCAAATATAATTCAGTGATATCATGGGCTCCACTAATAGCCACAATTTTTGGTATGAATCTCAAAGGCAACGATCTCAATGTCTTCTTAAATAGTTTCAAGTTACGATATTTTTCTCGGAGTTGATGTGCCTGATTCGCTATATCACGTAATCTTTCATGAAAATCCCCAATAGTCTCATTTTCATTCATCTTTAGTTCTTCAAACCTTACAGCCAACATTTAAAGTTTTGACGCTATCACAGATTTGGAGCCTTCATGAATAGTCTACAAAGTATCCCATGCTTATTTAGCCAACTCACAAGCTGATATCATTGGGAAGCGTCTTTCATCAATAGCACTAAAAATTGCGTTCATTGTTTGTGAGTTTCTAAGTGCCCTCTCTTCTTTGGCTTTTGTCCATTCAGATGGATCTTTTAAAAATGCCTCACCCTTATCGTCAGTAATCATTGGATGCGTCCACCTATGTACTATCGAATGCCAAGCTTTTGTACCTTAAACCTAGAAGAAGACTCTCATCAGTGATTTCCATGAGTATAGTTAGAGTCGTCCAACAGTGGTGGCCTGGTGATGGATGCATCCTTTCTGGTAGCCATGTTTGTGAAACTCAAATCTGCACCAACTTGTTATACCAAGTCCTGATTTGGTGACCTTGCTCTAATACCAATTGAAGAAAACTAAAGGGGTGTAGTAGTTTCACAAAAATTTCGATTTGACTGCAGTTACTTATAAGGTTCTGCTGCAGTTACTTGTAACTGTATTTGTCAGTTACTAGATATAAAGTAACTATATCAGCAACTGTAAAATTTTCAACACAAATGAAAACAGAAAAATAAATACAAAATTAAACATATCAATACTGAAATTTGGTAACTTAGCTCGGCACACCTTGCCTACGTTTACAGGGTCGCCCTTACCTAGCTTAATTCTTTCATTAACGACAATAGTTTTATACAAGGCTTTACTGAACCGAAACCACTTAACCTTTAACATTAGCCCTCATCCTCACTACCCGTGAAAGAATTTCACACCCAATAATACGACCAACTCATGTTAACCTTAATAGAGGAATTTCTTGACACTTTTTTTAACGAAAGAACAATAAATAAATAACTCAAGTGATTGACTAACTAAGAATAAGAACAGAAAACACTTGAGATTAAAAAAAACTTCTCGAAAGGTTCAGCTCCACTGAAATAAACCTGAAAGTTGTCACAGCAAACTATGGATTGATTTATGCAAACTCCAACATCAACTCACAATAGTAGAGGAAGACATTACGCGTAACTAATCAAGCAAATACGCCTTCGGTAGAAGGTGAACACAATGGACAAATCGACTTAATCATGAGTCATGTAGTGAAAACTCAACACCAAGCCGTGAGCAATTCAAGATGTCGCAACCATAAAGAACTATCAGCTCACGTATAAAAACTTCACACACTCACAATCAATTAACCAGTAAACCCTGCTACCCACATGTGAAAATAACACCTGGAGATGTTTTCTGCTACACATGCATTGACCACACACCATGAGTTACGTCATCCACCGTCTGTTACCTAATTCACCAAAGATATAGTAAACAATTGTTTCCGACTACACAGAGATCTTGACACACACGCCCACTGCAGTTCTATGCCCATACAATCTCCATAAGAAACATAATCTATGTAAATCTTCATCCAAGATAGAGTTCTATTTGCACAACAACCCCTAACATAGTAACTATCCTAACATATATGATCATATTTATGTGTTTATATTTCATAGATTACAAGACCAAGCTCTAAAAAGAGAAGAACATATAACTCAAGCAATTGAGCAATTAGCTCTCATATTGCCAAGAATGACTATTGACATACCCTTAAGGCCAATATTAGACACAATAAAAGACCACGAATTATGATTAACTCATCTCTTATAAGGATGGTAATGGGTCGGGCTGACCACAGGCCTGCCTAGGCTCGACAAAATGGGCTTGTATGACTTTACTTTTTATTTTAAAAAAAAATTAAAAATGAAATCGTTTGTCGTTTCCCAATGGGCTTGGGGCTGGGCCAGTCCGATTTGGGCCAAAAAACTAGATTCAAGGTTCCGCCATAAGATCGGTCAATCTGAGCCTGACCCTATTGCCAATATTAATCTCTTGAGAATTAAGCAAATAAAAAATTTCTATATATAACATGTCCTATATTACAGAAATCAACCAAGTTAATATTGCTATAATTATTTTCTTATGTTTTTATTAATGTAGTGTCCCTGTAAATCATGGGAACTCATGGCCGTTTGGTTTCACTTTTTTTCCATTGTAATTTTTAGTTTTAGTTTTATGTTTTTAATTTATTTATTTTTTTAATAAAAACTAAAATCTGTCTGATTGTTAATGTCAAGATAGTTATATTTTTATTACTGTTGATAATTACATATTACATATATAATTTAAATATAATTTATTTTTAATTAATTAAATTTATTTTAAACTATTATATAATATTTAGGGTTAATTACCAAAAAAACCCAAATTTTTATCAAATTTTCAATTATAGTCCAAACTTTAAAAAGTAGCAATAAAATGCTAAAAAAAGTAGCAATAAAATGCTCAAACTTTCAATTTTTTATATTATAGCCGAAACTTCAAAAAGTAGCAATAAAATTCTCAAACTTTCAATTTTTTTTCAATTCTAGCTTAACGTTAGTGTTTTCGTTAAGTTTGCTGACGTGACTTGTCACGTGTTTCAGAACCTTAACTATTAATACATGTTAGTCAAAATTAACACAATAAATAAAGATTAATGAAATGACATAGTTGTTTAAAAATAACCTAAATCAGATTACGTAGCCCTGACAACCTTACACTTTGATTTCAATTTGTTCCTTCGTTTTCAGTTTGTTCTCTCGACTTCCTCACCTTTCAATTTTCAAATTATGCAGCCTCGACGCCCTCAAACTAAGGACATTGGGAGAACGAACTGAAAATAAAAAGCTTACTGGTGTAGTACGCTATAATGCGAAATTAGTTTAGGGTGTCAAAAGAACAAATAAAAAATAAAAGGCTGTAGGCATCGAGAGAACAACAAATAATGTCGAGCTAGAATCGAAGAAAATTGAAAGTTTTAGTATTTTATTGTAATTTTTTGAAGTTTGGGCTAGAATTAAAAAAAATGAAAGTTTGAGTATTTTATTGCTACTTTTTTAAGTTCGGGCTATAATTGAAAATTTGACGAAATTTTGGACATTTTTTGGGTAATTAACCCTAATATTTATTAATAAAATTATTTTATTTTATTAAAATAAATAATTTTAAAAATAAAGGATAATTTTAATTTAATATTTATTTTAAACATATTTTAGTTATATATTTCGAAGATATTTTAAATTTAGTTATATTTATTATTTATTATTAAATTAATTATAATGATATATTAGATAATTAGATAATATATATTTATTTCATAGTAAACAGAATATGAAAGAAAAAACATAAACAAAATTATATGAATCCAAAACCAAAAACTTAAATAAACAGGACTTTTTTACAAAAATTTGAAAACAAAAATAGAAATAAACGAAAGAAAAAGAATCAAACAGACTCCTAACATAAGACTTCATAAGACTTCCATTATTTGAAGGCATTAAAGAGACTCCATAAATCAATGAAACCGTCTGGTTAGAGGGATTTCCTCGCTTGGAACACTATTTGGAGAAGTCGTTGATACAAATCATGTCTTCACTACTTAAACATACATACTCTAATTTTCGATACATATTTAAACAAAAATTACTATATAGTATAAAAATCAAAACTTATCATAATTAGTCTAATTATCAATGGAAATATAAGATTTTTTAAATAAATTAAAATAAATGAGAACAAAAATATCTATAGAAATTATCAAAATGAAATATCTATTGTAAAAACTAGAAAATTTTTTAATGAAAAGCATAATAAGAATGGGCAAGTATAATTAAGAAAGGAAAACAAGAAAAAGATGGTACGAATATTATACTGACAAAAGAGAAATGTGCACTCTAACATACCAAAATCATGAACGCAAAGAGAGTCTAATCTTACATCCTTACTAGAAGAGATAAGTCAAGAGTGTAATGGTAAGGGATATATTAAAGGTAGCTAGCTAATATTATTAAAAAATTAACAGAGACAAGACTTAAGTGGTTTGAACATATTAAGAGGAGACATTCAGACGGTTCAGTAAGAAGAAGTGAGAAGATCGGTCTCAGAGATAGTTAGAGAAAAAAAGTGAGGCCTAAGAAATATTAAAGGGAGGTGATCAAGAATGATATGACAATATTGGAACTTACTGAAGACATGACTTACAATAGAAAGCTTTGCCGTACTAGGATTCAAATAAAAGGATCCCTTGTAGAGAGATTCTTATAGTTCCTCTTCTAGTTAGTCTAAACTTATAAATATGTACTTTATTATTATTATTATTATTATTATTATTATTATTATTATTATTCTATTTCTTCTTTTTCTTATTATTATTATTATTATTATTATTATTATTATTATTATTATCATCATCATCATCATCATTATCATCTTTTTTCTCTGTTGCTCTCTCTTTCTCTCTCTCTTTCTCTTTATGTTTGTTTATGTGGGCATTGATAAGATCTCATCTTGGTATATTATTTGATATTATATCCTTTGTTTTGGATTTATTTTGATGCTTAAATATGAAAATTAATGTTTGTTTTGTTTTAGGACATAAAACATGGAGATTTCATTAAATTGGGACTCTACTGATGATAATCACAAATTTTGGATGAAGTGAAGAGATTGATGCAGTGGATAAGGCTGATCACTTGAAAAGTTAGAGTTTAACTGGGAAACTTCTTTTTATCCTATCATGTAGGAGTTTGAATTTGAATTTGTTTTAGATAGATATCTTTACAAGCTAGAATTAAATTAGGATTAGATCAGAAAACCTCTTCTTACATTTTCACAAATCTTTATCTCTCTTCTATTTTTGTTATAGGAGCAAAAGTCATGTGTGGATAACTCAATCTTTCTTATTTAAGGGGATTCGATATTCTAGTTGAAACCTTACGAGGTTTATGTTCTAAACTTTTATTCACGTTTTAATTCAGGTATTTCTTTTTTTGAGTTCTCATATTTCATGAATAATTAATATTTGATTAATCTAACAATTTAATTTAATATTGATTATTCTATTTTTATCTGGGAATTCAATGATCCTTATTGTCATGAAGAATTGGTATAAGTAGCAAATAGGTTATTTATGAATTTCCATGTTTAACTTTTGATAAACAAGAAAACTAAATTAAATAGTTGGAGCTATCTCGATTATTTAATTTAGGGTTTAGTCTTTTTCACGAAGATTATTGTTACCATTTATTTGATATGAAATGCTATCACACCCAGTCAATGGATGATAACTTTTGGTTTGAATGCTGGATTTGAACCAATTAATTCAGAAAAATTTGAGACTTGTTACCGTTATCCTAATATGTTTCGGACTAACTTCCTGAATTGTGAAAATATTCTTTTTTGACTAATAATCAATGTTACAATTAGATGAGATCTTTCCCTTGAATTGGAGTTTGGTAATCTTGGCTTTTTCGTTCTTAAATTCAGTAGATTTAATTTGCTTTTGTCTTAATTTTAGTTAATCAGTTATTTAATAAAAACCCTTTAATTTTATTGCTTGAAATTAAGAAACTAGTGCTTAGTTCTCTAGGGATTCAACCTAGTTCCACGACTACTACAAAAGTTTGAAGAATCAGAATTATTTTGGGGGCTTCAATAACTCGACCAAAATTTGATGCCATTGTCGGGAAACTATTTCAAGTTTCTTAGTTTCTTTGCATTTTAATTTTACAGTTATTGCTAACCTCTTGTTTTGTATGACTCGTGCATCTCAGACATGTAAATTTCAATATAATCCAGAAATTGGCAAAGACAATACGTCATTTGAGAAAATAGACTAAGAAAGGAAATGTACATTCATCTTCAGATGTGAAAGTTGAAGTAGATCTAACAATTGGTTAAGACTTTAATTTTCAAGAACTGGAAGAAAAGATGAAAAATCTTAACCTGAGAATATTGAGGGAGTTAACGACACCGAATTTGATTCAACAACCCTTATGCATTCAATTTCCAGATGTTGAGGTAGATTTCAAATTGAAATCTAGTTTAATTCACTTTCTGTCTACTTTTCGTGATCTTGCAGAAGAAGATCCATATAAACACCTAAAAGAATTTCATGTGTTCTGCTTTGGAATGAAGTCACAAAGGGTGACAGAAGAACAAATTAATCTCAGGGTCTTTCCATTCTATTTAAAAGATAAGGCAAAGGATTGGCTATATTATCTTCCACCTGGCTTAGTAACAACATGGAATGAGATGAAAAGAATATTTTTGGAGAAGTTCTTTCCTGTATCAAGAGCAGCGAATATCAGAAAGGAGATATGTGAGATAAGACAAATTACTGGAGAAACATTATATGAATATTAGGAAAGGTTTAAGGAGTTATGTGCCAGCTGTCCACATCATCAAATTCCTGACCAACTCGTGATTCAATATTTTTATGAAGGACTATTTCCAATGGATCAAAGTATGGTTGTTGCAACTAGTGGAGAAGCTCTAGTAAATAAAACACCTAAGGAAGCCAGACAGTTTATATCAATTGTGGCCGAAAATTCTCAACAGTTTGGGACAAGGAAGGATGGAGCTATTAAGCTTGTGAATGAGGTAAGTAAGGTGTACCTTGAGGATAAATTTTTTTATTTAACCACTCTAGTTCTTCAAATGGCTATAGGTCAATTGCAATCACCAAGAGTGTACAGAATATGCTCATTCTTTAGACATCCTACGGATATATGCCCTACATTGCAACAAGACTCTCTTCAAGAAGCTAACGTAATAGGGGGCTTTCTTGTTCAACCTCAATGAAAGTATGACCCTTATTCTAATTAATACAATCCAAGATAAAGGGATCATCCAAATTTGAGCTATAGAAATCAAGGAAGTCAACAATGATATCAACCTCACACTTTTAAACAACCTCAAGCTCCTACATATGCTCAACCTCAATCTTCAAATTCAGGTACGTCTTTAGATGAAATTGTTGAAGCACTTGCTAATAATACTCAACAATTTCAACAAGAAATAAGAGCAAGTCTTCAAAATTTAAGAAATCAGATCACTCAATTAGCCACCTCGGTGAGTATATTGGAAGAGAAAATATCAGGAAAATTACCTTCCCAAACAGTGGTGAATCCTAAGGAGAATATGAGTGCAATGACTTTAAGAAGTGGTAAGGAAATTCAATGTGGAACTTCTTTACCAATGGAGATAGAAAAGGATGATGATGGAGAAAAGAAGGACGAACTTCCAACTCAAGCATAAAAAAAGGTTAAAAAAAATGATTCATCTTCATCTTCATCAATTAATGCACGTTTACCTTCTTTTCTTAACAGGTTGGCAAAACCAAAAGATGATGGATATGAAAGAGAGATCATAGAAACTTTCAAAAAGGTGGAAATTGATATACCATTTCTAGAAGCCATCAAGCAAGTTCCAAAATATGCAAAATTCTTAAAGGAGTTATGCACAAATAAAAGGAAGCTGAAGGACAAAGAGAGAATAATTTTAGGTAAGAATGTATCAGCTATGATAAATACGAAATTAACTGAAAAATGTAAAGAGCTAGGTATGTTTACACTTCCGTGTGTTATTGGTAATAGAAAAATTGAGCATGCCATGCAAGATTTAGGTGCATCTATTAATGTCATGCCATACCCAATTTATTAAGCTTTAAATCTGAATTCTTTGTAAGATACTAATGTGATTATCCAACTAGTTGATCATTCGTATATGCGTCCTATTGGAGTTATTGAAGATGTTTTAGTCCAAGTTAATGGTTTGGTATTTTCAGTGGACTTTTACATCTTGAAAATAGATGGAGATAGTGTTGAAAATTTAACTTCGATTTTTTTAGGTAGGCCATTTATGAAGACGGCTAAAACGACAATTAATGTGCACGAGGGTACTCTGTCTGTAGAGTTTGATGGAGAAATAGTAAAGTTCAACATTTTTGAAGCAATGAAGTACTCAATTGATTTTCAATCTATTTATCATATGGATATTTTGGATTCATTTATGCAGGATATGTTTAAAGAAGAGAGTGTTAAAGATAAGTTGGAGTATAAGCCTAAATCAGAAGTGAATGAGCAAATTGATGAAACTTGTGAAGTTGTAGAATCATTGTTAACAATGCTAATAGATTTGGAAACTTTAAATGATGAACTTACTATAGCTCACAAGAAAATCTTACCATCTATTTTGCAGATTTTGAAGATAGAATTAAAGGTGTTACCTGATTGCCTAAAGTATATCTATTTAGGTGATGGAAAGTCATTACTCACAATCATTTCAAAAAGGTTGGCTAAAGAGCAAGAGGAAGGTCTAGTAACACTACTTAAGGAGTACAAAACTACGATTACATAGAAGTTTGGGAAGAACTGGCCACGTCGAGCATAACAATGTTAAATGATTTCGCTTTTCGGGAGATAACCCAAAATATGATTGTTTTATTTTATTTTATTTTGTTTTAGTTATATATAACTTGCATTTGATTGCTTTCCCAAAAATAAACTTATTGGCCTAAAGGAAAAAGGAGGTCTTAAAATTTCAGACTACTAAATCTCATAAGGCAAGACCTCGCTTTATGTAATTTAGTGTTCTAGAGTGAAGACCTTAAAATTTTAGAATATTAAATCTCAAAAGGCGAGATCTCGTCTTATGTAATCTAGTGTTCTGAAATTCCTTATTACCAAATCTTATAAGGTAAGATCTCGCCTTATGCGATGTAGTGTTCTAAAAAAAAATTCTTTTCTCATTCAATTATTTACTTTCTTTATTTTCAAAAATATTTTTACTTTTTAAAAAAACTGAAAAACCTAATTTACTTGTTTGTCTTTGTAGGAAATTAAAAGAAAAATTCCATCCATAAGTAGCCCTCCTCCCATACAACAGCCCAAAGCTCCACTACAAATGCATCCCTCACGTAAGAACACAGCAGCAGATGTCCACCATGGTCCACAACTTAACTATTCCACAGACCTTTCACTATGGTCCACCAAAGAAAACACCCAACACTATTCCACAGACCAACATCATAATTCATCAACCCACAACACAAACATCACTCCTCAACCAACCCAACCCATATCACTCTTCACCAGCCATTCCTCACACCTGCTTTTTGCTTTCATTCTTCACAAAACAATGTAGACCATTCGCTCCACCACAAACAAACACCAACGTGCCACCAATAGCTTCAACGGATTTGGAGTGTCTCCACAACAACTCCACTACAAACTCAGCCACTTCTCGTAAGCATGTAGCAACAACATCAAAAGTAGACACCCAAAGCCAATCACTAGACCCACACCGACAACGCACAACATACCCAATGCTTCACCAATCAACCCACACCGTCACCAGTTATACAAAATTGGTAGCATGCCCACAGCTTGCCCTCCATAAACGCATAGCATCAAGCCAACAAGATAGAGGTAGTAAATTCATGCAGCAAGCAGCAGTAGTAGCATCATGAAACACCTTCATGCCCCCACTCATTTTTTTAAAGTTTTAATTAAATTCTTTTATTTTCTTTTTAGTTCAATTTTAATTATTATTACATTGTTTTTAATCTTTTTCCATGTAGTTTTTTGTTTATCTTGTTAAGTATTATAGGGCACTCTAAAGCTAATACCAAGGCTGCAGGAAAAGGAAAATTGTTGAATGCTAATTCACACCCTCAATCTGCGGCAAGTTCTAAAATTGATACTGAAAAGAAGTGTGGATAGTTTTCAGATACCCATAATTCAGGGGAGTCCTCTATTTTGTGCTTTATTTTTCTGATTATCTATACTGAGTTGTGAGTATCTTATGCATACATTAGGAAAAATGTATGATTTAGGTGTGGGGGAGCAAGTGTTTTCATTTTGAAGAACTTTGTGACAATGCTTGGACTTATTATATGTTGATTCATATATTAATTATTCCTCATGATAACTTCATAATTTTCTGATTGTTGTTCATAAATAATCCTTAAGTTAGGATGCTTTTTTGGTTCAAGATCTAATGCATAAGAGAGATAAGTATGATTAGTGTTTTCATTAAATTATTTCAAATATCTCATTGGTTTTGTTGAATGAAAGTGTGTGAGACTTGATGAATTTTTGACACCTACATGAGCTTTGAGCCTAAGAGCATTCATCACATATGTGCTCATATATATCTTTTTGTTGTGTGTTATCAAATATAGCTTGTCTATGCTAGAACTTACTTTTGAATACATGTTGAGACCACATTTTTTATGATTTTGTGTATAAAGATGATGAGGGCATTCAGGATAACTATTTTTGACCTAAACAAGCCTACCTTAATTTTATCCCTAGAAAAACAATTTGAGACTTACCTTTTCTTTTCTTGCATAATAACCTTGTTACAAGCTAAATTTACCCTTTTTGATGTCGATATCCTTAATAATTTTGAACCCGTAAATTGAAGGAATTGTATTAGCTTATTTACATATGATTTTGACTAATCGGGTGAAAAGTAAATTAGATGATTCAAGTTGCATTGTTTTGATTTTTAGAATGGAGGAAAAAAAAAACAAAGAAACAATAACAATAACAAAATAAAACAAAATCTACTATTTAATATTGTTGTTGAAAAGAAAAACAAAAGAAAAGAAAAGAAAGGAAAAGAAAACAAAAAGTGATTGAAAGAGATGTTATTTGAATCAATTGAATTTTGATTTAAGTTGAAACTTGTGTTAATAAGTTTGTATGATTCCCTTCAATTTATTTAGCTAAAAAGTTTCTTCTTGTCATACCTTACCTAAGCCACGTTACAAACATTATAAAGTCCCTTTGATTTATGCATTAGGTTCATTGTTATTTAGTAGTGGAGATATGATACTTGAGCAAGCTTTTGGAAATAACTCGCTATGTTTTGATTTAAGAGCTTAATGAACCCTAAACACTTTGAGCCTATAGAGTAAAATCCTTGTGAGGGTGTCAAGTCTTATTCATTTGATTTTAATAGAATTGATCAGAGGCTATGTTTTAACAATGTTTCCTATGAGTGCTTATTCTCTCGATTGTTATTTTGTCTTAACCCTTAAATGTGAGTTACTTTCTGTCGGTAAACTAAAAAAATAATTGATGTATATTTGAGGACAAGCATGAGTCTGGTATGGGGGAATTTGATAAGATCTTATCTTGCTATATTATGTGATATTATCTCTTTTGTTTTGGATTTATTTTGATGCTTAAATATGGAAATTAATGTTTGTTTTGTTTTAGGAGATAAAATGTAGAGATTGCATTAAATTGGGACTTTATTGATGATAATCACAAATTTTGGATAAAGTGAAGAGATTGATGCAGTGGATAAAGCTAATCACTTGAAGAGTTGGAGTCTTCTCATCTTTATCATATAGGAGTTTGAATTTGAAATTGTTTTAGATAGACATCTTTACAAGTTAGGATTAGATTAGGAATAGATCAGAAAACCTTATAAAAGGGACGTTCCTCGCAATATAAAAGGGTTCTCTCTTCTTATGTTTTCGCAATTCTTTATCTTTGTTCTACTTCTATTATAAGAGCAAAAGTCATGTGTGGCTAAAGTCAATCTTTTTGATTCAAGGGGATTCAATATTCTAGTTGTAACCTTGTGAGGTTTTAAGTTCTAAACTTTTGTTCACGTTTTAATTCAAGTATTTTTTGTTTTGAGTTCTTATATTTCATTAATGATTATTTTTCGATTAATCTAACAATTTAATTTAATACACAACAAGAAAAGCAGTAATTAGCGATGGAAAATTATTGACGGAAAAGAAACCGTTGCAAAATACCAACGGAAATTCTAATTCTGTCGGTAAATTTGTAAAAAAAATTTGTTTAGCGGTGGTAGCAATATTTGTCACTAAATACAGAGAGAAATCAATTTACGATGGAATTTAGTGATTGTATCAAAAGCCCGTCGGTAAATAAGGCGGGAATTGTTGGCGGAATAAT
>JAOQMQ010000002.1:29391047-29402642 GCA_027563845.1 Erythroxylum subrotundum
GAGTTTTATACAGAAACTATCTTATTATCTCTTCCATATCTCCTAATTCTTTATCATCGTCATTGTTATTTCTATCAATCACTTTATGCTATATGCTATAGTACTGATTCCGATATATAAATCCTGCAACCAAAAAAATCTCTGGAACTGGAGTTGATTGAGTTCATATACTTGTACACCTAATATGTATTTTCAGTATTTCTTTCTGATCTTTCTTTCTGTTAAGCTTACTTCGTGCCTAACCGAGTAAAAACTACTATTTCCATTGACAACAAGCTAACGTAAGAACAGAAGTTTATGTTAGATCTTTTTACTTTACCTTTCAGACAACATCAAAATTTAAATGGTTACAGCTAATTCGTAGATATCATCAAGGCTGCTTGCACGATTGATGGATTATGCAACTAAATCTTTGACCTTTCCGTGTTTCTTACCTTTTCAAAAGGGCAGTAGTTGAAACCAAAACTTGTTCATTTTTAACATTTACCTGAACATATAATAAATATATCCTTCATTTTAGCTGTTTCCTAAGAGAAAAGAATTTAACTTACAGAGAGAAGAATTTAACTTGAGACCTTTCTGTGAATAAAATTTCACCACAAACTTTATAGACAAATAGCTTTTGGAAATTTACAAGAGTAGTAATCTTCTATTGAAAAATATAAAAATAAAATGAGTTATATATAAAAATAAGGGTAAAATATATAGATATTTCTGTTGTTTAAAAAAAAATTAAAATTCTTTGATTTTAAAATTCTCAAAAAAATTCTTTCTAATTTTTAGTTTTTAAAAAAAAAAACCTTTTGTTAGAATTTAACTAAAAATAACAATAAAATACATATAGTATGAACATCATACTGAACTAATTAAATGTCATTAATATATTAACTCAGTTTAATTCTGAAATCCAACTCGTACAAATTAAAATTGACTTAAATTAATAATTTAATATAATTATAATAAATTACTACTTTGAGTTAAATTTAATTAGTTCGGATAGAGTTTAAAACCTACATTGGATAGTCATGTAAATAATATTTGATTAATCTACAATTTGATAGTCATAATATATGTGTTTTATTGTTATTTTTAGATCAAAGTTTAAGATAAGAGATTTTTTTGAAAAACTAAAAAATTAAAAGAATTTTTTAGAGAATTTTAAAAATAAAGGAGTTTTTTTAAAGTTTCTTAAACTATAAGGGAGGTCTATGTCTCTTACTTTGAAATAGGATTCATAACTTATTGTCTTTAAGTTTTGAATTGAAATATGATATATTAATTGTATGACTTAAACCTAAGCCAACTAAAAGTGAAACCTCAAAACATAAAGTTTTGTATTAAATAGGCAAAGTTGGTAAGAAAGTAAATGCCATAAACAAATTGTGACTTGAACTTAACTTAGAGTTTCCAGTAAAATTTTGAAAGATAGCAGCAACAGCAATCAATCAAGCATTGCCTTTTTGTTTTGCATTAATCTGTTGTTTAGATGTCTCCAATGTGATTCTCTAAATGTAAATCCTTCATTTGTAAGAAGGACAGCTATATCCAATTTAGCTCTATAACTTCATATTTCCTTTTGATTAGAAACAAAAAGAAGTTAAATGTAGAGTTCAACTTACAAAGCTCAAACAATATGGACAGCATTAATGAATTAAGAAGTATGTCTACATGATCATGTGAATCCTGAATATGCCAAAGACGAGAAGATAAGAAAGGAAATGATTTGAACCAACAGAAAACAGTTTTAGTAGAAAGGAGCACCTCTATCCCAAAATTCAGAAGGAGATGTCAAGCAGAAGTGGACAAAATAAGGCAGGTGGGAGCATGGGCTTACAACATATATCAGAAAATAGACAGGAAAGGGACCCCTATGCCAACCTTTCAGTCCCTTGCACCGATAACAAAGCAAAGCAAATGCTAATAAGATTGAATTAAGGATAGGGAGCAAGCTATTAAAGTCCAACATGCAGTGTCCTCTATGCTTTGTTGTGTTTTGAGGGCATGCCAGCATTTGCTTAAATTACACATATATGATATATGCAGGTCCTATGAAAAGTGAGAAATATAGAGAGATGGGCAAAGTCTTGTCATAGTATAGGCAATTCGTGGTGCTATGTGCTTGGCCTATTATGTGCAGAGGGAATGAATTTTAAAACTATCATCACCTTTAGTGAAACGGTTTGCCATCGGTTGTAAGCCTGATTCCCAGTGTTCAGAATTGAAGACAGATACTGAAATATTCAAACAGTATAAGTATTCACTCAACTTCAAATTCTACTTATCCTTGCTTAACGATTTACTACTGTGTAAAGGGATCTCTAACTCCATTTTAAAAACAGATTCTAAGATATCCCAGTTGAATGAAAACGACAAAGTTGGAAGGTGGTACCTTCTTGGATGTAAAACAATTTTACCTAGAGACAAGGGTACATGTAACTGAGTACTACGCATTCCAGTACAGTGGAGGATTTGTTTTGAGTGGAAAGGCTGTTATGGAGGGGGCGGCATATGTGAACAGATCCAAGTAGGTGACCCCAGAAGTAGAATAGAACGATAAAGAATAAAACACTGGACGTCTCATTTGTGTCAGAGCATGTGACCTACGGCCACTAGCAAGATGGGAGACAAAGTGGAACCAAACGAGAGGCCCGTGAACACTGGCAACAAAATTTTTGCATACTTCTTGCTGACTCATCCTCTTACATATATGTCTTGACTGACTCAAACACTGAACCTGACCGTGATCAATGTCACTTGCCTTGCCAGCAATAGATCCAATTCCCACATCCATTCCTATGCAAACAGTGCTAGCTCCACAACCAATATGACAATTATATGATTCACTTTTCGTCCTCTTCTGATCTGTACGTTTACGGGGCTTTCTTTTTCTCTTGATTTTCCACTGTTATTCCTTGTTTAGGCCTAATAACATCCCATCTCTTTTATAAATGTACATGTTTGATCATGTAGGCCTAATAATAATTTTTATTGTAAATAAAAAATTATTAAAATTTTCTAAAAGTGTACCTTATAAAAAAATGTATATCACGTCATTTCAGGCATCGACGTTGGAAAAAGGTCTTGGAAACGAATGTTTACAGTAGAAGCGGTAATAGAACCTAACCTTCTGTTTGACTGTCCCCATTACCTATTTGACGGAGATTAGAATAAGGTTGGGCAGCCTAGCTAGATCCCAATACCATACACAATATCCACCTAACCTCTGTCATCATTCCATGCTATAAAAGCCAAGCTGTTGTGCTCTATTATTTACACTTGCCCAGCGTAAGCATTTACTGATAAACAAAAGCTAGGGACAGAGAGACATGGTGTCTAGGCTGCAAAGGAGAATAACATTGCGCAGGAAGCTTCGCGTTCTAAGGACGCTTACCTGCTCCAATTCTGTAAATATCAAGAACTAAAATCTTTGTCTCTCTCTTCAGTAACAGGGCACTCCTTTGCAACTTACAGTGCTGGAAATAAGTTTAACGTTTCATGTAACTTGTTAAAGATTCAAATGTTTAACTAATATATTGTTGTCTGTCTGAAGGTGCAAAAAAGATCCATTATCAGGGATGCTCTTATGTATATTTGCAAGCTCAAACTCAAGGTGGAAGCGATGAAAAGAGAACTCTCCAAGTTAGCTGCAATAGAAGGAGAGTACTTGAGCCTTATGCAGCAACCCCATTTACCTAAGGTGTGTCCCGCTCTTCTTTCATTCTGACATAAAATTTAGCTTTTAACTCTTCCTTGGGGAAGAAAAAACAACGAAACTCAAAATTTCTTGTCTATGTTGTGCATACTTTATTGCAGAGGAAGGTGAATGTACAGAGCGATGGAAAATTATTTGTTGTAAGAGCAATTTGTGAAAAGGGAGAAGGGAAACTAGTGTCAGTCCTGGAGACATTTGAAGAAATGGGTCTGACTGTATTGCACGCTAGAGTGTCATGCAACTTCTACTTCAGCATGGAAGCCATTGTCGTACCAGAAGGACAGGTCATCGATGGTAGAACCTTAACTCAAGCTGTACTTAACGCCATTGGAAAACCACCCGAACGCTGTAGTTAACTAATAATGCGGCTTTGTACTCTATTATGTGCAGCATGATGCTTGAAAATTAGTTTTCTAACTTTAAGTATGTCCGTACTCAACTTTTACTTTCATTTTCCAAGAAACGAAAACATCGAAGCGGTAACAAGTTGCTGGGAATCCATACTTTTTCTTTTGGAAGTGACGTTGGTTGTAACAAGAACTGTGTCGTCAAGACAAAAGTATCCTCATTTAGACATATGTGTGTGTATATATATAAGTTAGGTTTACATCCTATGAATTCATTGAAGTTATTTATTAATTTTATAAATACACTTATTTAGAAAAATATTTTAGTATATCTTAATTTTAAAATATATTTTTCAGAATGATAAAAAGAGTCTAATGAACTTATATTATATATTAGATCTTAAAAATATTATATTACTTAGAGTAATTTATAATGTGATTGAATTTAAAAAATATGATTTCAAATAAACTTAGAGTAAAGTAATATTAAATTTCTATAAATTTCAGAAATGATTAAAATACAATAAGATAAAGAATATTAGGATACAGGTGAATTTACTTTCGTATGTATTACATTATGTGTGTATAGGTGTGTGTGTCTGTGTAGATTATAAAGTATTATTAAATGTTTGTAAATTTCAAAATGACTAAATTACAATAAAGATAAAAAAATATTTCATATGTGTCGATTTAATTTTATATCAAATAGATAAATGTTTAAAGTTTAATAATAAATAATTTTTGTAATTGTAAATTAATCATGATATTATAAATAAATATTCATTTTTAAAAATTAATATGTTGATCTAATACAGTATTAAAACTATAATTGCTTCTTTTAGGATTTGTCAAATGTATGCAACTCTTCTTCATAAAAGGCCGTTGTCAAAATCTACGTCCTATAATAATGTGTTAAATGTCTCGTTTCGCCTATGTACATCGACGAAGACTTTAGTAACCTATAATTTCTCAAAGCCAAGGCCTTTTTATCTTGTAGTTTATAGGGCTTCAAACTAAGGATTCTTTTAGAAATGAGCATAGCATCCTGTCTCATAACTTTTCTTGGGCTAGGAAAAGCAAGTTTGGTGATTCTTTTGAGATCACTGTTTAGATAGTGGCAGACATTGTTTTGAGCTATTCATATTTTGTATTTGTTAAGAAGAAATCATTTTATAAGAAGCATTAGGTTACCCACTCTGTGACTGTGAGGGTAATGTAGTAGGTAGAGATATTCTTTCTGAAGACTTGAAGCATTTCAACATGTTAAGTTTAAAGAAAAATATTGTATCAAACATTGAAACGAGAAAAGAAAATCACATGCTCCAAACAGTGATAAATGTTAGCAAAAAGTAGACAATATTTTTAATATAATAACGTGAATATAGATACATTATTTAATATAGAAGATACGAAATTAGGAATAACATATATCAACCCATTTAGTGAAAGCACTTAATCTGTTTCAACTCTGTTTCTGCCCAAACACGACGTTATTTTTGGTTTATTTACACATCAAATGACGTCGTTTTGGGGCAAAAAATAGTTAGAACAGATTAAGTGGTATAAAAGATCTGCTCGAATTTTCATGAAATGGTTAAATAGCCATAATAAGTCAACATATGTGAAATGTGTAAGTAGTCATTTCTTTGTTATATCAAAGAAAGCTTCTATAACAACTACGTTAATATTAAGAAGTTGTTTAATATTGATGGAATGGGTCATTGATAATAATATATTTGTTAATTTACATTGTAAATTCGTATACGCCATATATTTATGAAAATTTATGTAATAATTACAATAACATCTTCTTGTGTATGTTTTGCATAGATTAGTATATAAATGTGTGATAGTTTTACACACAAAAATTTAAAGTATTCTTTACTCAAATTATTTCTATATGATATCATAAAAAGATAACAACTTTTTTATTCTTAATTTTTAAGGATTATTTAGTCACATTAGTAGCATTTTATATATACCACACTCTTCCATTCTCCAAGGTGATCACAACGGTACAAATCTCATCTTCAAAAGCTGATGTGAGCACGACCATGGTACTTTATAAGAAATATGAAATTAAAGATGAGTCAGTAATGCTGGAGGGACTAATAATAAGATCAAGAGCTAATAAGTTTAAAGAAACGCTTCAATCCTACAGGGGCCAAATTATAGATAGCACGGAATCTCAAGAGACAATGAGGGCTAATGGCATCACAATTAATCAAGTTGGGTGAAATATGCAAGAAGACTTTCATTCTTGTTTAATTAATTAATTTAAGTTAGAAGCATAGCTTTAGGCAACTCACTACTTATGTTTTGGGCTTATTTTAGTGAGATGAACTTTTATTAACTTTCAGCTAATTTAATTTAAATCTTTTAGGTTTAATGGGTTGTATTTTAAAAATATTAGTTTGAGATTTAGTTATTTTGGTGGGAGATTCATGTTTAAAGGCCTTTTATATATTTATGATTTCTTTCTTTTCAAGGGGTATAAATACCTCATATCAAACATTGTTTAGGTTTTTTTTTTTAATATGAATAACAAATTCTTTAAGGGAGGATTTCTTGTCTTCTTTTATTGAATCAAGAATATAATTCTTATCAAGGTAATCACTTATGGTGAATTCTATTCTTATTTTAAAATAAACTTTATTATATGCCTTTCCATTCATATAATTAATTGGAGGTTCATTAGGGTTAGAGATTTATTCGTATTCATATTCTATCCAAAGTGTGTGTTTAAGGAGTTTCGGGTTTTTTAGCCTTGGGGTTCCGCATCATTTGGTATCAGAGCTTGGATTGTGATAAATTCTTATTTATCTTGTGTTTATTTGATGTTATTATTGTTACTTTTCATTAGCATTCGAAATTAGGTTTCATCTTGTTCTTGTGTAAAAAAAAAGAAAAAAGCAAAAAAAGAATGAAAAAAATCAATTTCTAGCGTCTAAAAAGAAGAAGAAGAAGAAATAAGTTGCTAGAGAAGTAAAAAGGAAGGAAAGTTTTGATTTGGTTAGTGGTGAAATCTTGTTTTGGGTAGATTTTATGATAATTATTTACAACGAAACAACCAAAATTCAGGTTTAGTCATTTAGGAAATTATTTAGATTTGGTCATATCTTAAATTAGGAAAATTAAATAGAAAAGTCAAATAGCATAAATTCCATCTTTGGGATTGGCGTGATTATAAGATTTTCTTTTTGTTGGCTTCTTATTTTGTTTCTGTATTTTTAGGCAGCATATATCCTTTCCTCTTGTGTGCCCATTTTGCCTTAATTCAGTTCGGTATACTTGCTTCTAGTTTTGTGTCTATCATCTTTCTTAGGTTTTTTCATTACATTCTTAAATTTTAATTTACTGTTTGTGAATTACCTTGATTGGAAATTAAATTCTAAAGTACGATTTAGGATAATAAGTTTGAGTGGAAAAAGGCTTAAGTGTGTAAGCTTAAAAGAGGGTAAAAGCCAATTTTTGATTGAAACACTAGTGGAATGCCATCTTTTGAGTGAAACACGTAAGAGAGTGAATTGTGAGGTTATTTTTTTTATTGCTAACCACTAGCTTGGAACTTTTTGTTATAAGAATGGCCAACAGAAAGGATAGAAACATTACATGAGGAGGATGAAAATGTGCCTGATTTAAAAGTGATGTATAAGGCATTTATGAATGAATTCAAGAAGTTATCTAATAGGATGGAAGGGAAGGATGAATGACTTGATGAAATCAGTAGAATCCAAAACCGTAGGAGATCAATTGACTAACATAGGAACAGGGTGGAAGAATTGCAAAAATTATAATAAGTATGAAGATGAAGTGCAATCCATGAGGGGTAGATTAAGGAGGGAAGAAAAAGGGGAGAAAAAAGATAGCAACATCAATGCCATTAAGATGAAAATTCCACCCTTCAAATGTAGGAATGATGCTGAAGTGTACTTGGAATGGGAAAGAAAGGTGGAAATGATTTTTGCTTGTCACAACTATTCTGAAGATAAGAACGTGAGATTGGGAACAATGGAATTCTCTGATTATGATTAGTTTGGTGGGATGAATTGATAAATAATAGGAGGAGGAATAGGGAACTACCTATATCCACTTAGGAAAAGATGAAAAGAGTAATGAAGAAGAGTTTTGTGCCACCTTATTACCAAAGAGAGCTGCATCAGCAATTACATAGACTCACATAAGGAACTAGATAAGTAGAAGATTTATCACAAAGAGATGCAGAAACTATTGATTAAAGCTAACATAGAAGAGGATGAAGAGGTGAAAATGGCTCGGTTCATGGGTGGATTGAATAGGGAAATTACTATGTGTTTGAGTTACAACATTATGTAGAAATGGATGACCTAGTGCACTGCCATGAAGGTAGAGAAGTAATAAAAACAAAGAAGGGTAGCCAAGTCTTCCTCAAATTCCAATGGCAAATGGAATCAAACATGCAGCAAAAATGAAGATAAGAAGAGGGAGCACTACTCAGATTCCAAGGAGAAAGGCAATGAGCCAAACAAAGGCAAGGAGAAGAATACTTCAATTTAAAAAGGTACTACTGATCCATCCTTTAAACTTTCAAAACATAGAGATATTAAGTGCTTTAAATGTCAAGAGCGTGGTCATTATGCATATGAATGTCCTAACAAGAAGACTATGTTTATTAAGGGTGGTGATATTGTTTCTGAGTTTGATGATGGTAATGAGCCTGATAGTAGTGATTTAAGTATGCCAAATTCGGAAGATTATTCTAATATTAATGAGAATGTTGAGTATACTATTAAGGGTGAATCTTTAGTTACTAGACGTGCATTAAACTTCAATGAGAAGAAAGACAATATAGAACAAAGGGAGAACATATTTCACACTAGATGCTTAGTAGGTGGGAAAGCTCGTAGCATGATTATAAATGGGGGTAGTTGCACTAATGTTGCTAGTACTACTCTGGTAGAGAAGTTGGGGTTGAAATGTGATAAACACCTTAATCCACATAGACTACAATGGTTGAATGATAGTGGTGAAGTAAAAGTTACTAAGCAAGTAGTTGTTGCATTCTCTATTGGTAGATATATGGATGAAGTTGTGTGTGATGTCATGCCTATGCAAGCTAGTCATATATTGTTGGGTAAGTCATGGCTATTTGATAGGCGTGTTATATATGATGGGTATATGAATAGGTATTCTGTTATGTATAATGGGTAGAAAGTTACCCTTGCTCCTTTATCACCTAAAGAAGCATACCTTGAACAACTAAAAATTGAACAATCATCAAGTAGGGATTCAAATAGTGAGGTGACAAAGAAAGTAGAGAGAAAAGAGGCCATAAGAGAAAAGAATAAAATTAAAGGCCGCATGGTGAGTGACTACACAAGTGAGGAAAAGAAAGTGGGATGTACAAGAGAGAAGAAGTTAATGGGTGAAAAGAAAGAAAAGAATGTGAAAATTGAGCGATGAGAAATTGAGAGGAGTGAAAAAGTTAAGACACAACCATATTTTTATGCAAAAAAGAGAGAGTTAAAGAGTGCATACTTAGGCAAGAGAGTTTTAATTATTATTCAGTTTAAGAAAACTTTGCTTACTAACATTGACCTTGACCCAAATTTGCTTAGTGTATTTGTGACCTTGTTGCATGATTATGGTAATGTTTTTCCTCAAGTGGCATCCCATGGATTACCACTTTTGAGAGGGATTGAGCACCAGATTGACTTGATACCATAAGCTCAAATTTCTAATCGTCCAGTTTACCAAAGCAATTTAGAGGAGACAAAGGAATTACAAAGGTAAATGGTTGAATTGCTTAAAAAGGGGTATGTGAGGGAGAGCATGAGTCCTTATGTTGTGCTAGTTCTTTTAGTGCCAAAGAAAGATGAAACTTGGAGGATGTATGTGGACTGTAGAGCGGTGAACAAGATCCCTGTAAAGTATCACTATCATATTCCTAGATTAAATGATATGTTAGATGAGTTGCATGATGCTTGTTGTGCGAAAATAAGTTTTAAAGACAAAGTAGGCTATCCCACTTACAAGTATACGAGGCAATTGTAGTTGAATACCTAGGGTCCTCTTCTCAATGAGGTGAAATTGATTCACTCAAATTAACTTTGAAAATGAAAACAAATGCAATCCCAAACACTCTAACTTGATTTGTTGAGTAAAAGGTTTTAAAGAAAATAAAGCAAGAATGATTTGATCAATCAATATGGTGAACTTTTGAGAAATTAACTTCACTAATTTAATCTCCTATACATGACTAAGGCAAATTAATGGGATAATTGTCTTGCTAAAATTACCAATTAGGTTCAAAATCAATTCAAATAATAAAATAAACCTAGCTTTCGTATTCGACAAGTTTATTATCTAAATCAATTATAATATATTACCCACTTAAGTTAATATATTTTTAATCTATAACTCAAACATCTATAGTTCCTCTTTATAATATTAAATTTCTTCTTTTGATTCTTTGTTTAATATCAAAATGATGCAAAGGTTAGCCAAACTATTACATCCAATAAGCTTAAAAACCACAGAAAATATCAAGACAATACATCATTAACTCAATCATGCATAGATGACTAAATTAGTTTCATTAATTTTCAAGATAAAGTAATCAGCCCATCATGGAATAAACACAGTTCATCGTCATCATATACTTCATTCCTATAGTTAACAATAACAGAGAAGTATCAAAGCAATAAACAGAGTAAATACATAGATGTGGACTATTAAGAACTATCAGAGGAAATAAGTTTGATAGACATATTTAATAATGCAGAGCAAACAAATAGACTGTTCAGATGAGGGAGTTAGCGTTGAGTCTCCTGCCAATCTCAAGCTCTTTCGAGTTAGCTCTCGCCTTCTGCCTTTGCTCACTCTCACCCAGAAGAATGGACGCTCACACTAGCTTCAGCTCTTCCTTCTCTCTTTGCTATTTTTCTCTTCTTGTCACCAGTCGTCTACTTTCTGGTATCTCCACCTCCAGCTTCTGTTTTTCCTCATTCCAGCCTCCCTTTTCTTTTTATCAACTTTTCTCTTTATAGATAGGATCTAAGTTTAGGGTTTGTTTTAATTCGCCGTCAACCTGCATGCATAACACGTGACATTAAATTCGATGCAAGAGAATATGAACAGGAGTCACAAACCTGTCACTCCTGTAAGAGACCTTGTCTCATCCATGACAAAACTTGTCGTGGGTGTGAGCCCTTGTGAACCCTGTGCATATTCTCTTACACTAAATTTAATGTCATGTGTCATGCATGCAAGTTGATGGTGGATTAAAACAAACCCTAGACTTAGACCCTCTCTATAAAGAGAAACGTTGATCGAGAGAAAAGGGAGATTGGAATGAGGAAAAACAGAAGTTAGAGACAGAGAAACCAGAGAGCTATCAACTAGTGATAAGAAGAGAAAAATAGCAGAGACAGAAGGCAGAGTTGAAGCTAGTGTGAGTGTAACATCTCGGAACTTAAGAAAAAGGGTAAATTGGTAAATTTGGGGGTAATGGTGAGAGATGGAAATTGTATTGCATGCTCATGTATTATAGAATAT
>JAOQMQ010000002.1:29413584-29427593 GCA_027563845.1 Erythroxylum subrotundum
GTATTAATTCCGCGATTTTTTGTAGAGCTTATCGAAAAAGATTAAAGATCTATTCAACCCCCCTTCTAGATCGTTTAGAATCCAAACTTATTATTGGTGTTGTTACATCTAATATTTGGCACTCTAGTCTTGGTCATCTTTCCAACATTAGACTTAAATCTTCATTTCTATTAGCCTTTTAGGTTAAGTCAAGATTGAAAATTTTAATTTTATCTCATAACAACTTTCTAAAAGTTATACTTTACCTTTTATTAATAGTAATTCTATTTTTTCTACACCCTTTAAATTAATTTATTTTGATAATTAAGGACCTTCTTTTTATGATATTATAGGATATTTATAATATTAAATGATCTTTATTTATGATTTCTCTAAATGCATATTGATTTATCTCTTACATCATAAGACTAAACCATTTTTTGTTTATTCTCATGTTGTAAACATGGTTCAAACTTAATTTCTTATAAAATTAAAATTTTATGCATTGATAATGCCATGGAATATAAAGAAAAAATTTTCACTCATTTTCTTGGTAACAAGGAAGAGTATCTAAAGATCTTGTCCACGTACTTATCAACAAAATGGTAGGGTTGAATGAAAGCATAGACATATACTTGATATTATTCAAATTCTTTTCATCTCTTTTTCTTGTCCAAAATTTTTTTGGGAAGAAGTTATTTTTACAATTGTTTATATTATCAATTGTATTCCTACTCTTGTTATAGGTAAAATCTCTCCTTATGAATGCTTGTATAATCATGCTTCAAACTACCAAACTCTTAAAGTCTTTAACAGTCTCCAAGCATATAAGTATACCAAATTAGAACTATAAGTATGATTATGTTGTTTTCTAAGGTATGGGCTATAAAATAAATTGTATAGGTATTGGGATCCCTTATCACAAAGACTTTGTGTTTTTCGACATGTGACTTTTGACAATGTAAGATGTTATCATCCCTTTTAAATTTTCATATCAATGAACCTTCTCTTTAATTTTTCTCTATTCCCACCCTATCCTTATTTCTTGACATTTTTTTACAGGATCATCTGACAGCTTTAATAGTTCAACATAACCTATATTTGAATATATTATATCTTTACCAACTATGGATCTATCACCTCCTTCAAATGATTCTTCTTTATATATTCATTCAGTAAAACCTCCTATACCTCAACTTTCTCTTTGTCATACTAATTAAGTAATTCAAATTTTTATTCATCTTCAAGATTTTTATATTTTCCTACTATTATCTCTCTGTATAAACGTTGCGTGTGTTACAAGATAAATTTTGACCTTCTATTATAGAAAGCAATGATAGAAGAATTAAAGATAATTAATACCACTAATACATGGGGTATGGTTGACTTACCTTCAAGTGAGTATAGTATTGGATACAAATGAGTCCATAAAATTAAAACTCGAATTAATGGATTAATTAAGTGATAAGATGTTTGACTACTTGTCAAAGGATTTACTTAAGCGTATGGTATTGTCTATGAGGAAACATTTGCTCCTGTAGCTTTTTTAACCTCAATTGGTAGTCTCATAATGGTTTATGCTAGTAAGCATTAACCATTACATCAAATGGATGTTAAGAATACTTTCTTTAATGATGATTTTACAGAATAAGTATACATTTAATCTCTTATGATCATCTACCTAATAAAGTTTGTCAACTTTGCAAAGCGTTGCATAAACTGAAACAAATCCTTTGAACCTATTTTACCAAATTTAGCTCTATTATTAGCCTATTTAGTTTTTAGTTTAAATCCTATGATTATTCCATGTTCATTTATAAAAAGGCTTAAGGTTGTCCTTCTTTATATTGATAATATAATAATAACTGGTGATGATATTAAAGGTACTTCAACACTTAAATCATTTTTTCGTCATTAGTTTGGGAATAAGGATTTAAGTAATTTGATTTTATTTTTGGTTCTTAAAGTTCTATCTAAATAATCTGGCTATTATCTATCATAAGCAATATGCCATAAATCTTATCTCTTGATCAAGTATTATTGACACCGAAAGTACTACCACTCCCCCTAAACCTAATGTTCATCTCTCTTATGGTGTTGGGACTCTTCTCAATGATGATACGTTTTCTCATCAATTGGTTATTAGTCTTATATACTTCAATATTTCCTATCTTGATATTGACCATAATGTTTACATTGATAGTCAATTCATATCAATACCTCGTGCCACTCACTTCTCTAATGTTCCCCATATCCTTCAGTGTACTAGATGTACTCTATTTCATGGTTTTCAATTTTCTCATTCATCTCTATTAAAGTTACGAGCATAATTTGATGCTGACTAAGTTAGAGATCTAAATGATCAATGTTATACTATTGATCATTATTTCTTTCTTAACACATCCCTTATTTCATGGCATAGTGAGTAATAAACAATTATCTCTCAATCTAACATAGAAGTAGAGTACCTAGCTCTTACAAACACAACTTCTGAGCCCCTCTGGCTATATTGGTTGCATTAAAATAGGAATGTTTTCTCTTCTTCTGCACAATGCCATACAAATTGCTCCTAATGATATATTTTATAGTTATACCAAACATATCAAGATAGATTATCATCTTGTGCAAGACCATATAACTCAAAACACTATTTAACTTGTTCTTACTTCATCAGTCTCAAATTGCACTCATTTCTAGCAAATATCCATCTCGACAATTTTAAAAACATATTTTCAAACTCAAAATGTCCATCTTTTGAACACCTTACATTGTACTTTTACAAAGATTTATAAAATAGTTATAATAATATATTCTTATGTATATTTTTGTGTAAATACCTCATTATATAATGATTTTACACGTACAAAAATACAAAACATTATTGATACATGTCATTAGGCATATACAAATTAAATACTTATTTCACTTTCAATTTATTAAATAAATATAGCATATAGCAAATAAGAGTATATCTTACGAGGAAAGTTATTTTACTAAATTAGTTTATTAATAACAATTTTTTTTAAGAATCCTAATTTAGCATGTATACATCTAATACATGGTTCTTTTGAGAACAATACATTAAGTTATGCTACTCTTCAAATTGAAAAGAAATTAAATACACATAATGAAGCACATATACAGATTTCATTCAATTATAGTAATAATCAATTAGGAAAAATTCAAAAAACTAAAATAATTACAATTATGGAAACCTATAAATTACTTTAAACTAATACACGAAATAAAAAGAAGAGGGGGTTACGTTTCAAATTGAGTTAAGAAATCAAAGAAATGAAATATAAATATAACCTAATATTTACAAATGAACAAGCAAGTTTTAAATTTTAGTTTAGTCGTGCAATTTTGACATATCTAAAATAATCCGAGACATTTAACAAATTAATTATAAAAAACCAATCAGTTAGTTTCTACTTATTCCTTTTTACTTTTAGAAATTGAACCAACTCAATACGTTCAAGTACAACGAAACACAATCAACAATCAAATACACTGAAACACAATCAACAATCAAAATTTGATGTCAAAATTTCAACAATTGCATAAATGTTAAATTAACTAGGAAATCAATTTAATTAAAATAATATCTCAAATAATCAAAACAACATAACTAAATTATAATTCAAAAATTAACCCAACAATTAATCGTAAATTAATCCATGGAAAATCATAAACAAGGAGAATTAGAGTTTAGAAAAACTCATTGTTGTGCTCCAATTTCAGAACGCAAACAATGTCCTAATGGTTTGAAAAGTCCCTCCGGCCTCCACCAACTTTGAACCAACCCAAAACAGGTGGGATTTGATTCCCTTTCAGCCCAAACACTTCTCACGACAATTTCCCAACTTCACCCACCTTCGAAGGATGACGGATCCTCTTGGAGCTCTCAGCCTTCGCATGACTGCTTGCTCACTTTTCTCCTTCTCGCTACTGCCTTTTTATAGCCTCACGAGACACTTCAAACAACGCACGTTTTTTTAAATTTCAAATGGATGCAGAGCTAATTTTCTGCTTACCTGAGTCGTTTTGATGAGATATAGAATCTTATCTCATCCATTTCAAAATAGATTTTCATGTGTATATAAAGACGTTGGGAGAGAGAGTTCTGCTCTGCTGCGTGTTTTACTCCTCTCTGTTGCTTCTGCGTCTGTCGCGTTATCCAGCTTCTTGGTTTTGTCTTTTGATTGTGCGTTTTATTTCCGTTTTCTAGCTACTGCGTCGTTTTCTTCTCTACCACTTCAGTCGTTTTGCTTCTTTTGGATTCTTCTTCTACGCTGCGTTTTATTTTGTTTCTCATCCGCTGGGCTATGTTTCTTCCTTAGCTGTGCCATTTTGCCTTGCTCTTTGTTTGCTAGGTTGCTTCTACGCTGTCGTTTTGTCTGCTTGTTCTCCTCTGTGTTTTAAGTTTAATATATGCTCCTTTATGCATACCATGCCTTTCTCTTTTTTTGGAAACGGAGGAACTCACGGCTGCAATTCTTTAAATGCGCATTGAATAAACTTTCAGATTGACATAATAGTCTGCAAATCACGCCAATCGGATATTTCGTATTAGGTAAGTCTTGTACGATAGGCTTGATCGAGAGAACGTAAGTAGGGAAATTCGAACACAGAACCTTTTGGCCATATACCTCCTACTCTACTAACTCGACCACCCTTTAAGAGGCATACCATGCCTTCCCTTTGGGTAATATGATTATATTATGCAAGTTCGTACAATTATTTGGAAAGCCAACTAAATAAACCCCTAACCATCTTCAATAGTTAAGCATTATTCCTAACAATCACTTAAACTATTCAATTAAAAAATAATTGATTAGTTTAAGAATCCAGAATTGGTAGTTACAATGTTGTTTTAAGCAGTATCATTATCACCACCCCATCAAAGGCTCAAAGAGAAACTCACCAAATACATATTTGCAAATTATTCTTCAATCTATTTACCAAAAAAAAAAAATATTCTTCAATCAAAATGGAATCAACTCTTTTTTTTTTTTTTTGTCCTTCTGATAATGGGTCATTTTATGTGGAGATAGAATCTCACTTGTGCTTATAAAAATGTAATGTCACTTGATTCCTCTTTATATTTATAGCTGAGAAATTCCTCTACGTCTATCAAGATTTAGATCTAGGTAGGTGTAAGCATGATGATATTTGTATATACTTATAATTTTTGATGATGTATTAAAAACGTTTTAAGGTTAAAAAAATGGCAGGTCTTACTTTAAGGTATAGCATGATCTGGCCTACGAGCCCGACTAACTTCTGTGAATGCAGAAAGAACAAAAAAATGTCAAATTGTGCATGCATCTAATAATTAATGAAGCATATGTAGGAAAGGATCGGCCTCGAAATTGCCACTTACATGATTCAGAAGTGTTAGTTAATGAAGCATAGGAAAGGATCGGCCTCGAAATTGCCACTTACATGATTCAGAAGTGTTAGCTCTTCTCATCTGGTATATGCGTGGATCGTGAGCAAGACAACATGTAAGTTACATTCCACTGGGCGTTGGGATCATGGGAGTTTTAATGCAAGACTAAACTTAGCAGATTTGGCTGTTGATCTTATGCCTATTATTTATTTGGATATGTTCTACCACTACTTTCAACTTTTAGCATTTCGTACGTCAAAAAGAAAAAGGAAGGACCAATCATGTCTTGATAAAAAAGCATACGTTGGCACTTGGCCAGAAGAGATTTCGCTCAATGGGTTACAAAATTTAGTCTTATATGGAAATCGTGAGGAAGTTTCTGATCCTTGCGAAAAGTAAAGAATTGGACAAAGGTTGTGAAAGGGAGAGAAATAATTAAAAATATAAAAAGGTTACTTCAATACAATACACCAGGTCGGTTTTGTTGAGAGTTATTAATTGTACGCAGCAATCTCTTTACATTTTACAAATATATCGTTTACGTGATTTAAACTCGTGACTTTCGAGTTATTATAAGGGAGTAATCTTACCGGTTAAAAATATAAAAAATTTCACTAATTTCACTTGTATTTGAATGAAATTTGTCTAATTAGCATTTAATTAGTAGATGTTGTGATCTATTAATTATCCCAAATATTTAAGTATTGGGGCAGGAAACATGAAAGTTGGCGTGTTTAGAGGAAGTCAAAAATGGATGTGAATTGTTTATAATGAGATGTATTACTAAATTTCTTGCCCAACTCGTTTTCAATAAGAATATTCTAATACTCAATAATAGACAATATTGTCATAGTCACATTGCTTCACGCATCAATGTACTCTAGAATATTGAAAACGAAAATGCTACTTTGATATTTTCGATGCAGCAATTGGCTCTCTCAATCCCTTCCCAGGCAAGTGATCAAACAGGACTTAGTCAAGAAATGTCGAATCTCAATTATTATATCCTGAACCCGTGGCTACGGAATTTTAGGTTTCAATCATTTTTAAGGGATTAGCTTAAACCGCATCTCACACCATAGGAAAACAAAATAAGATAATCAAGAGAAGCGTTTACTTTGAATTAAGAAATAAAAATCATAAGTATTCAACTTTTTCGCAATTTTAATGAATAATGTCTTTGAACAATCATATAGTATGAATTCAACAACTATTGATTTACATAATTCGAGCCTAAATTATTTGTCATCAGCACCCAGTAGCATTCGATTCATAACTCAATCGATCAAAAGTACACTTAGATCCTAAACATTTATAATAGAATATAGCTTGAACCTTAACGTTTTAAATTATTCAAATTGAACCATAACATTTTCAAAACAAATCTTGAATAGATAAAAAATTTAAGAAGATTAACTCTCACGATTAAGGAACATCCTAATTGTCTCACTAGAAAATAAAATTAATATACAAGATAGCAGCTACAAAGTGACGAGCATGGTACACTATGTAGCACGGATATGACAAAATGGAGCCGTGTCCGTCGACACAGGCACCCACCCGACACACAGTGGACATGTGTCCAACACGTGTCTGTACGTGTCGGCATTAAAAAATAATTTTTTTCGAATCGAACACGGCTCGAACACCTCTTGAGACGGCTTGGACACGCCATTGGACTTTTCATTTTCATCTGAAATAATACCATTGCGCCAAGACTTTTCACCTTCCATCTGCTCTTCATATGACGCTTTTGAGGTGTAACTTCCCTCTGCTCCTTCACCTTCCATCTGCGCTGGTTCTTCACCTTCCATCTTCGTTTCTCCTTTGTGGTGTTGCCATGCTTGGATAACCTTCCATCTGCCCTGCTTCACGTATACCCTGCTTCATACGTTAATATTTTATGAATTCTGAATTTTTTTTCTTAATTCTAAATTTTATAATATATATATATATCGTATCCGTGTCTACCAAATTTTAGAAGTTAGTGTGTTCCCATGTCTGTGTCGTATCACGTGTTCGTGTCCGTGTCTGTGCTTCTTAGATGGTACATAATACATATCAAAATGGTTCTCTGAGCGTTTATGAGTTCATAAGAGCAAAAGAAGACAGCAAAATGTTTGGAATCACAATTAATCCCTGAATAGAAAAGTTTGCGCATAATACACTCATGGCAGCTCATAGGACTGAGGCAAAACGTAGGAAAAGTCATCTATGTGGTGGCTCTTCGATAGTCTAAAACAATTTGAGGTCGTTGTAATGAGTACTAAACAAATTGAGGAGTTTGGGATAGGTTCTATTTGACTTTTCCTCTAATCGAGATAAAATGAATAGTAACAAAGATTAATTAAACTCCAGAGACGTAAGTGCCATTGAATGTAGGGTGCAGTATAGACAAATTGGATGAAATCATCAACTTTTTTAAAACTATGATACTAAAATATTGGTGAGATGAGGTAAGGTAGTAACACAAACATGTTTACTTATAACTAAGGATTCGGATAAGCATATGTTGTATCTCTTTCTCAGAGAGATCATCATGAGCTAGCATTAAACTATCAAATAGATCATTTTATTTTAATGCAAGTATGAAGCATTTCGTTAATCACAAAGAAGAGGCGTATTTTATGTTGTCTCTTTTCATTCATTTTCTTCCATTCGTTTCATACCAAATGAGCCACAACCAAATTCCAAGTTGTGTGTGTTTCAACTTTCACGAGAGTTTGAACTATTTTTGTTTTAAGATAAGAGAGAATTGAAACATCACTTGAAAAAAGTGAATAAAAAATCTAGAAGTAACGTATGGCACAAGGAATGGATTGAGAGAATTAGTCAAATCATTTTCTTTTTAATCCAAAGTTCAAGCACATCATGATTCAATAAGTGCAGAACCCTAATAAAAACAAATGATAAAAAGGGGCAATTAGATGAACTGTACTAGAGAGAGTATTCCAATAAGTGGGTGGAATAATCAAACAATGTGTTGATATATGTATTTTTAATTAAGGAAGTAGTCGTTTTCGAATGGCAATAGATTAAGAAAGATGTTTGGGATTATATTCACATTAGTTTGCACGTCCTCTATAAACTAATATCCAAAAGCTCATCTGTCAACATGGCGGCCAATGTTTAAAGGACCACTCTTTTCTTTCTCCACCTTCCCCCACATACTTCTTCTCCTCTGATCTTCACATCACCAACTAAACCCTCTCTCTTTCTCTTTCTTAATTTCTCCTTCAAATCATCATCTTTGGTTTTTATTTTCTCCTATCCATCTAACGGCGCGCGGTAGCTAGCTAACTGTGCGCTGCAACCATCTAATTCTGTCCTTGGAGGTTCTGGTGTTCAGTGATGGATAGAAACTTACCAGTCTATGAACAAGAAGAGAACGAGATTAGCCCAGAAAGTGGTCCAGAGTCACCACCCTCTGGCTTGGTTAATGACTCGAAGGTGGCTTCTACTTCCTCTCCAAGAAGAAGGTAACTTTAAATGATCACATCCCCGGTCAGTTCAGTTAATTTCTGCAATTCGACATAGATCACAGTTCATTCTTTGAGGCTAAAATCATCGTCTTTGAAGCTAAATCATACAAAGTAGTAATGTTCTTTCTGCAACATCTTTCTGATCATAATCAAATTATTGACACAGTAAGAGAGGCGCACTCAAAAGAGTAGTATCGGTGCCGATCAAGGACGTAGTTGGCGCACGGCTGAAGGGTGAAAACGCCCCGCCACCCTCCGATTCATGGGCTTGGAGAAAGTACGGCCAAAAGCCTATCAAAGGCTCACCTTATCCTAGGTAATACAACAAATGAAAAAGAACAAGAAAGAAAATAGAAAATTAACATGTATGAACCTAACCATAGACATAACATTCAAGTTTTTTTTTTTTTTTTCCTGGATTGTGTTGGTTACAGAGGATACTACAGGTGTAGCAGTTCCAAAGGCTGTCCAGCCAGAAAACAGGTAGAGAGAAGCAGATTGGACCCCACGATGTTAGTGGTCACCTACTCTTCCGAGCACAACCACCCTTGGCCGCCTTCGGTGAGAACCCACCACCACCAAGCCCCCGCCAACAAACCCAGCACAGCCACCACCACTAACACTAGTCCTAAGCCACAACTCTCCGACTCCAAACCCGAAACCCCAGAACTCGAACCCGAGAAGAGCTTTGCGGATCTCGGTGACGAGTCTCTAATAACAACCGACCAGTTTACCTGGTTCGGGGACATGCAAACGACGACGGCGTCGACAATTTTCGAGAGCCACATTTTTGCGGACGAGAGGGGCTATGCCGATACGGAGTTTTTCCCGATGAGAGAGGAGGACGAGTCACTGTTTGCCGATCTCGGAGAATTGCCGGAGTGCTCATCGGTGTTCAGACACAACCGTGGAGTGGGGCCAGAAGTTCAGATCTGTTGACACATGGCAGTTGTCATCATGCCGGTTCTAAAATTCCAAGCTTTGGGGGGGTACGTACACCGAAAGAAGCCATTTTTTTTCAGAAAGAGGTCTATTTTATTTTTTGCCTCGATTTCAGTGTAGTAAGTAATAACAGTCTAATTCTGACGTTCGTCGCGATCCTGTTGTAATTAAGTAATCCTGTGCCGGCTCAGAAATGGCTTCACTTTCAATTAACAATGGTCACTTACAATTTGCTTTTTTAGGCTTTAATGTGTACTTAATTTATTTCTGGAATTAAAATAACGCTAACACTTTTTTCGCATTATGTATAATCTGCTTTCTGATCTTATATAGTTGAGAATTATAAAAATTGATTACTCAGAAATTGATGCATTTTTATTTAAATAAGAGAGAAATGTATGGATGAATCTTCCGTCTAATTTTATGATGTCTAATTCTGTCTAATGTACAAAACGATGTGATGTTAGACAAGATTAAATAGAGTAAAGTTGGACAAAAGATTAGAACTCATAAAAATATGATTGTATTCTTAAAATTATGATTGTATTATTAAAAGAGGGGGGAAAACAAGTAATAAAGCTACTGGGAACACCTTTGCCTTCTCCTTCTTCATCACACCTAACAACCAGCATTTCGCTGTATCCTATGTATGATCATCTCTAAATGTTGAAAAACAAGGACTCCTACCTAAAACCTGCATGTCCTACACAAATAACTAGCTAACGTTGTATCATGCAGCTATTTGTTTTTCTCCCTTTTGCGTGGCAATGGGACAACAGTAGGGGCGAAGAATGGTGTTTATGATCATTTGCTCGATTTGGATTTGGTTCAACTGATTGGCTGGCCAAAACCTAAATGTCAAATAAAACCCACCAAAAAGATTTGACTTCTCGGATGAATGTTAGCTGGCTGATATTCCACCGGTTGCACCGTTCCCTGTGCATTAGTTTCAAGTCTTTTGCACATGGTGTTCTTAGGGGGGGAAAAGGATATAATAAAAACAACCTAATCTATTGTGAACACCCGAGAGAGAGAGAGAGAGTGAGAGAAATTATCTCTATATTGTACTGTAGGAGTTGTTGGACATGGCTAGAGATGGAGACCAAGTGGACATATTTAAGTTGGTATAAGCCTGTTGCTTAACCAATACAAAAAGTGAGTTGTTCAGTTATTAATAGTTAGTATCGAGTAAAGAGTATCCTGCAAAATGCCTTTCTCTAATAACTAGACTCGGTGTCTTTGAAGATATAGATCTCCACCCACGCCTATTCTCTTGTTTTAGACAGGCTTTTCTCATTATTTTTATTTTTTAAATAATTTTAGATATGTTCATCACTATTCATCCACTACAAGAAAATTAGTAATTAATGATGAAAAATTACTGACGGAAAAAAAAAAACCATAGCAACTTACCGACAGGAAATCATGCTTCGTCAGTAACATTATCGGAAAATTTTTCATTTTTCGACAGACAAAATATCCATCGGTAAATGTGGAAGGAAATTATCTTGACAAATTTTCCAACAGAAAATAGCAATGGACGGAAAATTTCCGTTGATAAAATAGGTGAGAATGCTTAGCGGCATAAGCAAAGTCAAGGTTTACCAACAGAAATGTATTCCGTCGATAAATTATGTAGGTAAATTAGAAAGATAAATTCGTTGTTTTCTTCAGCTTCAACGTTTTTAATAAAACGAAAATGACTTGTCGTTTTCTTCGACTCCAACGTTTTTAATAAAACAAAAACGACGTCGTTTTGGTTTTACTTAAAAGCTACCAAACCACCCTCCCCCTCCCTCCTTCATTGCATTTACCTTTTCTCTCTGTCGTCATCGTCCCACCGTCCTCCTCTCTGTCCCTATTGGAGCCTCACCGTCCTCATTGTCCCACCGTCCTCGTCTCCGTCGCTACTGAAGCCCCCCTCCTCTATCCCCCTCCTTTATCTCTCTGTTCCCCTCCTTCGTTGCATCTACTTCAGGGCCTCAAAGGGCGTAGCATCTGCTTAAGAGATAGTGACAGCTAAGTATGGTCTATAATTCTTCTCTACAACACTTTGGTTTTGTTGTGCTATAAACGACTCTTTATTGTGTTTAAAATAGACACCACGATAATCTAGGGCAAGGCTATTTCTTTTATAGGGTATGAACAGAAACAATTTTGAGAGAGAAAATACTTACAATTTCAAGCTGGAATCTTCTTTTTCCCCATATGTGTTATCCACTTATACTTGAGAAATTTGTTGGAAATTTTAAATTACAGAAACCTGAAGATGGAATACTGAAAGATCTATAAGGGGAAAATGTTGTTTTGGCTCTTTTCTTAACCCATTCAAATATTACTTTTGAGTTTAGTGTTTAATTCTTAAGTTATCTTGAGATAAAATGTCAAATAATTGGCATTTTATGCATTTATAGCATTTTCTAGACTATTCGTCTAATGTTTCATTTCACGTGGATATGCAAAGATTAATTGTCAAATCCATTTTAGGTATTAAAATAGTTTTCCAATCATAGATAGATATTTAATGACATTGGTACACAGAGCTACCTGATTGATTAGACTGAATATTATTATAACTTGCCTAAATATATGGAGCGAGACTTCTAGTGATCAACTTAAATATGCATTTTATTTTCTAGTTTTTCTTTTTTTTTTCCCTGAAGGGAACAAAGATAACTGCTTGATTGTTTTTTTTGATAGCATCATCCCACCACTTGAGATGCTTAAGTTAGTATTTAATGTTATGAGATAATGTTGATGATCTTGTAATCTTTTGCATTTCAAAATTCATCAGGGAAATCTTTTACTTTGAAATTTAATACATTTACTCCACTGTAATTGCTTTAGAGTAGTTTAAATGTTAAAAAATATATAATAATTCAAAAAAATAACCATTTTTGATAATGAATTAATACATGATATTTTTTCATAACTAAAAAATGAATATGTAATAAATGGAATTAAAAAATAACATAGAAGTTAATCTACTTAGGATCATATAACGAACATTTGTGTGAACTAAGAAAATAGTATTTCAAAATTATATTAAAATTGTACTTTGATTATAGTTTGATGTTATTTGTTGTATAGAGTTATGTTTTTTTAATATGTTGTGATGGTATTCTTTATACTTAGTTATGGTATTGATGTATTAAAGTAAAGATAGTATTTATTTGTATAGTGTGATGGTACTTTTATATAGAGTTATGATATAATTTGTGCGGTCATGGTATTCTCTAGATATTAAGATGATACTATTTATACTTAATTATGGTATAAACATATTAAAGTAAAGTTGATACTTATTTGTATAGTGTAATGATATCTTTTGTTGGGATATATGTTAGATATCTAAGTAATTATTTTGGCATTATTTATTAAATGGACATATAAGATATTAATTGGATAATGACTTGGATTCTAAAATCATATGGATAATCTTCTAGTTGAAAAAGAATCCTATCTTAGATTGGAGTTTATTATCATATTAATTTTGGAATTGTTTTACTGCTGGAGTTACCGCTGGATTTGTGGATTTTATGGATGGAAGAAAATAAAGAGATTTGTGCATATCGTGAATCTGTGGCAGATATCTATCCCTAATGTGAGTGTGCGGCAAGGGGGTTTTCACATGCATGTGTGGCATACACTTTATGGGCGTTAGTTGTCTAATAAAACACATACTATAGTGGGTGTTAATGTGAAGATGATGTGCGTGCATTGTTTTTTTGGCCAAGGAAATTAGATATATGTTGAATCATTAAGTGTGCAGTGGGTGTATGAGAATCATTAAGTGTGCAGTAGGTGTATGGTTGGTGTATGTTTTTGGGAGTGAGAGCTGAAGATACGTGGGTTGGGTAAGACAAGTCTATGGTGTTAGAAGAAACAGTATAGTGTGCGTAAATTGTGACTTGGGAAAAACACAGTGGGCGTTAATTGGAGTTGCGTGAGTCACCTTGCTTCTGGACACCTCATGTGCGCTACTTCCATTGTTGTTCTGTCTATTATTGTCGTAAAACACATCATTGCCCAAAAAGAGATGATGGCCGTATAGCCTATTGTTGTTGCGACGACTTCCAGATCTATTTCAGTGGAGCGGAACTCATCAGGAAGTTGTTATTGTCTATCTCAAGTGTACTTAGTTTTCGTTATTTATTATTTTAATCACTTGAGTTACTTGTTCATTGTTCTTTTGTTAAAAGATTGATTGA
>JAOQMQ010000002.1:29429663-29443894 GCA_027563845.1 Erythroxylum subrotundum
AGAAATGGGTTTTATGGCAAGGATAGAATAAGAATAAGACTTTGGTTAAAAGATAAAATCTTGGGATGTGTATGTTTGTATAAGAATGGATAAAGATGAAAGGAATGAATAAGAATGAGAAAAGAAAAAAAAATTCTGCCAGATTTTCGGATTGATTTAGTCTTAGGGTTTCCAACGCGACTTTTATCTAAAAGTTTTCGTTCACGGATGTCGGAAAATTCTTTCAGTTCGATTTGAATCTGATTCGTACTTCGCTTTTGCTTCGATCCGATTTGTCTGTCGTTTCTGTTTCGATTTCGCTTTCGGATCCGTAATTTGTCTTCCGCTTTTCATATTTCCGCTTCGTTATTTTGTTTTGCTTTTGCTTTCGGCCCATTTTCGTTAGGATTCCGTTCTTTCATTTCCGCTCTTTGCTATTCGTTTTGCTTTCGCGTTCGTTGTTTCACTTTCTGTTTTTCGTCCGTTTTTCGGTTGGGGTCCGGCTTCGAGATCGGGTCCCAACAGTATATCAATTGCATCATCTTTAGGAATATGGTGTGAAGACATATGATGTGTCTCTTAAATAAAATTTTGTGTTGAGAGCAACTTTGACATAGACTAGTAGTGATTTTTCTACGTATGCTATGTTGTCTGGATGGAGCTCAACAGAAAATGTCCTTATTGTGGCAATGATTCTGACGTGTTTTATCTTCCAAATGGGGCCAAAACATCTTGGTTTGACAACCATAGGAAATTTCTTCCTCCGGATCATCCATTTAGATGCAATAAGCAAAAGTTTATTAAGAATAAGATGGTACAAACACCTCCTCCACCTCATAAAGCCGGTGAAGAGATATTGCAGAAGATTGATGAATTACGGCTGTTAAAAGTTACAGAACTTGAAGCTGATGAAATTAATACAAGCATTTGGTTGAAGAAAACGAAGCATCTTTTGGAATTTGCCATATTGGAAAACTAATTTGATACATCATAATCTAGATGTGATGCATATTGAAAAAAAAAATTTGACAATTTTTTCAATACCATAATGAACATTGAAGGGAAAACCAAGGACAGGACAATGCAAAATCACAAGCTGATTTGAAGCTTTTTTGTAGAAGGAATAAGTTAGATAAAGATCTTAGCACTGGTAAATATCTGAAAGCATATTACACCTTGGACAAAAAACAAAAGGAAATTTTATGTGAATGGTTGAAAAGTCTAAAGTTTCCCGATAGATATATTTCAAACTTGGCAAGGTGTGTAGACATGAGGAAGTAAAAATTATTTGGGATGAAAAGTCATGATTGTCATGTGTGTATGCAAAGGCTAATTCTAATTGCATTTCGGGAGTTGCTATCGTATAAGGTTTGGGAAGTTATAACAGAATTAAGTTTGTTTTTCAAAAGCTTATCAACATCTGAAATCAAGTTGGTTGAAATGGACAAAACAGAAAGGGAAATTCCAGTAATCTTGTGCAAATTAGAAGGAATTTTCCCTCCAAGCTTATTTGATTATACGAAGCATCTACCCGTGCATTTAGCAAACGAAGCTAAATTTGCTATTCTAGTTCAATATCGACGGATGTATCCATTTGAGAGGTAATTATAGTAAATATTTAAATTGGAGTTTGTTAAGTCAACTAAAATGCATATATTTTGGACTTAATTGTGATTGATGTGTTGAAATTTATCCGAATTTAATGGAATTGTTCTATAATTGTTTACAGATAGTTTTCAACACTCTAAGGACGAAAAAGGACCAAAAAGGCGCAAAAGAAAGAAAGAAATTCGAAATCCCCAATCTGGACGAAATTCAAAGATTAGGCATGGGCACGCCTAAGGACAAAATCCTAAATCTGCAAAATTTCCAGAATCCATCTCCAATTAGAACACAACATTCCAAGATCGTCTCAATCTCTAAACAAGACATCTCCCACTGAAATTGGAAGACTACTTAATCTAGACGAAATCAATTGAAGATAAGGAAGAGATCCAATTCAAGGAGGAAGCCAAGGAATTGCCGCACACTTATGCATATGGGTTTAGGGTTAGATGGGAAATCATCGTATTCTCCTCTAGGATTAGGAATCAATCGTAGATTAGGGTAGATTAGGTTGGATCATCGTTCTTTTCTATATTTTTTCCCAGCAAATAGCCACACTTTTTATTTCTCTTCTTGTTCTTCAATACCCATCGTACTCTCTTCTCCTGTTGATTGCCGCAACCCACGTCTTCTTGTTTTGCTGATTTGTTTCATCTATACTCCTCAAGTTAGACCATCGTATTTTTCCCCTTTTGCTTAGAAGTTGCCGCAATTTAGATTTCCTTCTTATTTCAACAGTATCAACGCATCATCCTAAGACTGCCGCATCCATTGTTTGTTCTTTTTGGTTCACGTTCATGAGTTCTTCAAAGTAGATCATTGTATTTTTATTCACTTTTCCTTGCTGCCGCACCAGTGGTCCTTCTTGCCACGTCTTGGGTCCTCCAGTAGCATCATCGTCACGTTCTCTTCTTCTTGGACTGACGCACCTACTGTCTTCTTGTTGGTCCACGTTGCTGAATCTTTTCAACATTACCATCGCATACTCTTCTCCCTTGGCTGCCGTAAATTGGTTTAATTATCTTTTATGGTTTAATTTTTCTGCACATTCCAATTAGTTTATTGGTAGGCTTAGGAGATTTGGATATTACAATTTTATGTTTTCTTGTTTTCAATTTTTGCAGATTTCAATTAGGGATTTTTATTAGTTTCAATAAAGACCAGTTATGGAGACAATTCTTTTGCTATTCTAGTTCAATATCGACGGATGTATCCATTTGAGAGGTAATTATAGTAAATATTTAAATTGGATTTATAACATGTTTTAATCACATAATTGTATATCAATAGCTATTTGTAATGTAGGTATTTGCATCACTTGAAGAAAAATGTTAAAAACAAGGCTAGAGTTGAAGATTCGATATGTAATGCTTATTTAGTGGAGGAAGCAAGTACATTTTGTTTATATTATTTTAAGTCACATGTGCACACAAGAGAAAGAAAAGTTCCTTATAATGATGATGGGGAAGGAACGGGTGATGTTGATGGTAACTTATCTATTTTCACATATCATAGACGAACATATGGACGGTCAATAAGAAGAATGTTAACAGAGGAAGAAATTGAGGTTGGCCATGGTTACATTTTATTGAACTGTTAAGAGGTTCAACCTTTCGTCTAGTAAGTTGAAGTTGATTTTCGAATTGATTATTTAGGTTTTCAAATTTAGTGTTGATCACAACTAAAATACATAATAATGCCTTTAGCTTATAAGAGGAATGATTACGCGAGCTAATGCCTGAAAAAACATCGGATGATATCAAGAAAGAAGTTGAAAGATACTTTTCTCGATGGCTCGAGAAATATGTAAGTTTTCACTTACAATTATTGAAATGGTTGAATTATCATATCAAAGTGTTCAAATGACATTATACTATTTAATATGATTTTTTTAGGCCTCAGAAAATTCAATAGAGAACAAGTTCATATGTGATCTTGCAAAAGGACCTTTGCGAACTGTTAAATCCTATCTAGTGTATTTCGTTAATGGATACAAATTTCATACAGAATATCATGGTCATAGCATGGCAACAGTAAATAGTGGAGTTTGCATACAGGGAGAATTGATGGATTACTATGGTAAAATTATTGAGATACTTGAAATTGAGTACCTTGCATTGCTAATAAAGTGAAGTATGATATTTAAGTGTGACTGGTTTGATCCAACTCCTAATGATGGTACAAAAGTGCACAGCCGATATAATATAGTTGAAATCAACCAACGAAGAAGATTTAGAAAATTTGAACCTTTCGTGTTGGCAATGCAATCGATCCAAGTGCATTATGTCCCTTTTCCCAGTTACCGACGAGATGACTTAGATTGATTGGCTGTTTGCAAAGTAAAACTTAGAGGTGTTTTTGAATTACATAGAAAAGGAGAAAATAAGAGAATTGAAAGTGAAGCGTTCTAGGAAGATATTTATTAAATAAATGTGTGCGTTAAATATGACAAAAATGAACCTTTAAACGATTCAAATAATGAATATGTTGAAAATTTTAGTAGAGAGGATGTGGAGGGCGAGAGATCTAAAGAGAAGCCTGAGTTTGATTCTAATTCTTCAATAAAAGAAGATGATGATGATTTTGATTTACAATTAAGTGATCTTGATAGCAATTAATTTATGTTTGTAATTGAATATTATATGAATAAATCTATTATTGCATCAACAATATACTGTTATATATTCAATTTATATTGTTCTATTATTGGAATATTCAATAAAATGTGAATTTCAGGTTCAAAATATGCCACCAAAGAGAAAACAGGATATAATGTGACCAAGGTTAAGATTACCACGATTTGGAGCTAGTTACTTTTTAGGTGATGCATCACATTCTGTAGCTACCATAGAATTAGGTTTTGTATCTCCAGCTACAACACATCCAGATGAGGCATCACCTTCTTTACCTACTACTACACCATCTAACAACCCTACACCATCCACCACTCCTATATCAACAAAGATATCAGGGGTAAACATTGTAGATGAAAGAAACGACCTCCAGCCTGAAGCTAAGGAAGTTTATGGAAGAACCTACATCACAATTGTCAACAATCTGTGAGTGAAAATATATGCATTGATAACACCATAGGTTTATACTAAAGTTATAGGTTTTAGTTTGGAAATGATATACAACTGCTTATATATTAGGATGGTTCCGTCTGGAATGTGCTCAAGAAACATGACATCCAAGTTTAAGGAGAAGATTAATCTTGATGGTTATATATGGAAGAATATCTCTCAAGCGACAAAGGATTTTTATTATAAGGAGTTTGAGGTACAAAAATATATTCTTTTGTATTTTTATCTAATTAATTTTATACATTAATTAGATAATATGTTTTTCTTTTTTTCAGAAATGATTTTTTGGGATTCCAAATTTGACGCAGTAATTTATAAAGTATGGGATAGGCGAGCTCATACACGTTATAAAGATTTTCTTGGTGCGATACACAAGACTGGTGTAGGACCTACTTATATATCTGAAGAAATATATAGTCGTTGGCAATAGTATTGGACATCATCCGAGGCAAAGTCCATTTCAGAGCACAATTATGCCAACAGACGTGGAGGACCGCGGGAGAGAGTCTTCCTGTACATACTAAAGGATTTATTACCCACCAGTAGCATGCAAAGAATCTTGTAAGTATCTATATTTTACGTTTGTATTCTAATTTTTTATTTTGATATATTTCAATTTAATTTGATGTGTGAATTTGGAATGAAAATATGTGTATTATGAAGAATGATTATAAATGTCTGGTGTCATATATGGTTGTGTTGTTGAGTTACTTTCTTTGTTCAACAGGAGGTAAATATCATAAAAATAGAGAAAATATTGGCAAAATTTTTGAAAATTGTAGTTCACTTATAACATTTTATTTTGATGCAGGAAAAGTTTATAGATAGGAAGCTTACACCCCGTTAACTCTTTTTGTACACCCACACTAAAAAGCATAATGATGTGACCGTCGTCAACACCTGATGTAGAAAACTTAATGTATGTGAAATTTATGCTTTGATATTAGTTCTTAATAATTATCACTTATTAACATAAACATTGCCTCCTGATAGGACCAAATACAAGAAAGCATTCAACGACAGTCTCAGCACTCCGAAACTGTTAATGAGAGTCAGGCATATCTTGATGCAATGGGTGGTAGGGACCGTCGTAGAAGGATCTTCGGCTTAGGTTCATTTGCGAACACATGTTATTCGCAATTCTCTACGTCTAGTACAATTGCATCTAATAGGCAGCCCGAGTCTAATGAGAGAGTCGTTTAGCTTGAGAGCACAGTACAGATGCTGGCAACTCAGTTGCAACAGTCGATGGAGTACTTAGCTCATCTCCATAATGAGTTAGATCAGTTGAAAGGGAGGGGTAGCATCTCATCGCAGCAGTCAAACCATCTACCTTTACTAACTGCATAGCTTAGTTTTGTTACTCTTAAATCATTTTGTATGAATTACATAGTTATTTTTATAGATAATAATTTTTTATTATCAATTAAGATAGTTTTTACTTTATATTATGATTCAACTTACTGTTTAGATAAATTAAATGTAGAAAAAATTCATTATATCATTACCAAATAACTGTAGAAATTAAATATTAATCATAGGATTACCAATAAAAATTAAATTTACAACTTAAATGTATGAAAAAAAACACTATCTGTGCATTTATCAACAAAAATATAATATTTGTCGGTACAGTTAGTATTAATTTACTGATAGAATAAGAATTATTTACCGATGGAAAAACTTATCGTTGTTAAATTTCTGACGGAACTTCAACACCTTGTCCGTCGCTAAATTTACCAACACACATACAAAATTCGTCGCTAAATTTACCGACAAGAAACAACATATCATCGCTAAATGTTCTGACAGATTTTTAAAACTTTGTCCGTTGGTATTATTTAGCGATGGAATAGAAATATTTCATCGGTAAAGTTATCGACGGATTTAAAAATTTTGTCGTTATATGTAGCGACAGAAATAAAAATGTTTTCCGTAAATTACCGACAGAATATATATATTTTGTAGCTAAAGATTACCGACGGTCGTTTCTTCGATGACTCGTGCGGCCGATAATTTTTATCGATAAATTCGCTTGCCAACGAAAAACCTTCACATTCTATCGGTAATTTTCGTTGCTAAACACCCATTTTCTTGTAGTGTAGGGGAGATCGGTTGACCAATATAGACTAGTAATTAACTAATGTAAGCTAAAAGTGTAACGAGTGAGTCTATTGCCACATTGTTTAACCAATATAGTGGTTTTGTCGATTAATGCCCCTTAAAAGGACACATTAGTGAAGCAATATACTAAGGCCTCAATGGCTAGTGAATCTAGGCAATCAATGCATAATGGTCCTCCAATATGCTACACTGGTCATCTAGAGTTCTGCGACTAGTCGTTGTAATAGTTAATTTTTAGCTTTAATAGCTAGCAGGGGACATAAAACCCTATAAATATATGTTTGCTCATACACACATTTCTTAGGTTTTTAAATCATTTTGGCATTCATTATCTTATTTTAAGTGAGCAAGCCTTTTTTATATCATCAAAATGATAAAGTGAGCTATTTTCAAATTTTAAGCTTCCAGTAATGTTCTTGTTTATTGTATTTGGAGGTGTTTTAAGTGGAATTAGGTTCTTTTTTACCTTTTAGCAAGATTGTAAATGGGTTCTTTTACCAAAGTAAAGATTGTACGAGAGTTACTCTTCACCTTGAAAGAAAAATTATAATAGAAATCCAAGAAAAGTCTTAAGGGTATATAGGTAAGAGTTGTCTATCGAACCACTATAAATCGTTCTATGTATCTCTTTCCTTACTCTTTTACAGTATTACTAAAGTGTCTTATTATATTTTATTATTTTATTTTATACCTTCATCTTCTACATATTATGTAGCACCCCACTCTCATGCGACCCGAACCCGACATCGGCGGTGATATCCGAGTCCGTACCCCGCGAGGGTGGCGTACTGAAGCACTCAATCAGTCAAAAAAAATCGATGTACATTTTTTTAAAAAAAACATAAGCACACATGAGGAAGTTAATACCCAATTAGGGCCCTCTTCATAACTATAAAATGCTTGAGTCAATGTAACATTCAACTTATACAAATTAGTAAAGACATGTAATGCAGACACGAACTGATCCCGACCTCTACCCTTCACTTGTAAGCTCTCGGCATACTCCCGTTGGCCTAACGGGGTATTCTTCTGATCCTGAAAAATAGTTGCAAAATTTGGGTGAGTTTTTGCGAACTCAGTGAGTGACCATCATCGATGGCTCACTCAGTCACATAACAAATAATTCACACATCATTTTATTTCACATTTCACATTATTTCACATTCAGTACATTTAATCATTGTGAATCACATACACTTGACCCATCCTTTCCCATATTACATTCAACACATATTGCAGTTAGAGATCATTCATTTCACATAAGCATGTTGTTTCATATTCAAAACATTGGATCATTTATGTAATCCTTATGCAGTACACAGACGATTCACTTTCAATACAATTTCCCATTTCTATAATTTCACATGCCCACTCAATACAATCTCATATTCCCATTCAATACATTCCCATTCAATGTAATTTAAATCAATCACATCATGCAATGTACATGAGGCTCAATTTCTATTTATTTCTTCGTTGTGACCGAGTGCCTATACTGTCCTGTACCCATTGGATATCGGGCTCATTGATTACTGTCCCACGTGGGGCTCATTGTAAACTGTCCCATATAGGGCTTCTTGTAAACTGTCCCATATAGGGCTCATTGTAAACTGTCCCATATAGGGCTCATTGAACGTTGAGCCTGAGGCTCTGAATCATTATCTGAGCACGAAGCTCATTTTCACTCGGTGAGCTTTAAGCTCTGATCAGTGGCTCCTCTGGTCACAACGAGTTTTATTTCGTGCATTCATGAAATGAAATGCATTATTCACATTTATATGCACTTATTCAATTATAATCACTGAATCATCGGACCATAGTCCGACATTCAACATATAGTTGCAAAATCACATTATCACTTGTATGCATACGCAGAAACATTTAATCACTTCAATACACTTAGTTCGGTCAGTTCACATTCAATTAACACTTTAATAACATAATTACCATAATACAATCATTGGACCTCCTGTCCGGAACCCATATTCAATCACAATCAATACTCAATCAATTGATAACAAAAGCAATAAACCAATAAATAAGACCATCTAGGTCTACTCACAGTACGCTCCAGATTAGCATTTGCTTTCAAAGTCTAGGAACGCGTGAATGCGGACACTCGACCTGCATAGCCCATTTATACAAAACACATATTGCACTCACATCAATAATTGCACACTTAAAAGCATTTATTATACCCGAATGGACTATGTACAATGCATGCTCAATGACAATCCCGAATATATATCCAAATCACATACTATGCTCATTCCCATTTCATTATTCATATAAGTCTCATTGAACTTAGACTTACACTTCATTTGTACATGATCATTTATAAATTCTCCTTTCAATCTTTTACCCTTTGCATAAGTCTAGCTTATTTCTCAAGAACACTTGGTCACTTTATAACATAATTCCATTTCTTGTCATCTCTTTTCCAACCTCACATGATCTCATAATATCCAATTTTTGTTTAGAACCTAGCAATTTGAACATATATTGCCCATTTACACAATAGTCATACATATATTACTCACCACGTTTGCTTGCCAAAACTCCAAGGCAAGATTGTTTTTCCCCTTGTTCTTTGGGTAGGATTCTCTTGGTTTCCTAAACAAACCAAATCCCATTCAATAGAAATCCACTTAGAAATCCCTCTGTGCAAAAATCACTGAATTTGATTCTAGAACATTCAAACCCAAACAATTTCTAAACTCCATAAGCTAGAATCCTTTCAAAAACTCAAAAGAGTTAAAAAGATCTTACCTTGATTCTCCACTAAAAGAGATCTTTAGCTCAATTGGATGCTCTTTTCTTCCTCTTACTTTTTCTCTTCTAGAACCACTTCAAAATTTTTCTTGAAGGCTAAGGAAATTTAAACCCTAGCTTGCTCTCTCTCTCTTCTTGTCTTTCAAACCACTGACTCTCTTTTCTTGTCCACACATTTTATTTCCCTAGAATGTTCTCATTCCTGTAGTTCTTCTCTATTTATAAGCAAAACAACAATTCTTTTTCCAATTATGCCATTAATGAATGATAATTGTCTCATTTGCCCTTCCATTTATGCCTTAAGTCTTTTGTCCTTAAGTGTCTTGCCAACTGTATCCTTGAATATTCTAACATAACACTTTCTTCCAGAACTATCCCCCATTGTCTTAAGTTTCTACTACCATCGAAATCATTTCATTTGGTTCAGTAAAACTCCAGAAATCATCAAAATACTAAAGTGGGGTCAGTAGAATAACACCAGTTCATATCTGTTAAGAACACACTCATTATACCCGTACTACTCTTTTCACTCAATCTCACTCCATACATTTCAGATAGCTTTGATTTTTGGAGGATATGTAGAGAAATGTCTTACGAATCCAATGGTTCAAGAATCAGGTCATTTGGAGGTCTAGAGAAGACGTTATGGCCAAAATACTCCAACCTGTTTATGTCCTTACGTGGAATGCACATGTCTTAGTGCGAATGCCATAACGTTTGCTACAGATGTCGGATTGACTTTGTTTTTAAACCACTGGAAAGAAGACTTCGAGATCTACAACTTTCATGAAGACCTAAAAGGCTAATTCTGTCGTCTACATTCTGTATCGTCTCACTTTTTCTTCCGTCTACTTTTTAGCGTCTACTTTCTTTCGTCTCATTTTCTATCGTCTCATTTACTGTCCGTCGTCTCAGTTACTGTTCATCGTCTCATTTTCTTCTGTCTCATTTTCTATCGTCTCATTTTCGCGTCCAGAACATAGTCACTTATAATAATCATAACTTTTGACTCCGATGTCCAAATTTTTCATATAATATACCGTTTTAAAGATAAAAGAGAGATCTACAACTCTTCAGAAGGCAACTTTGCCAAAATATATTTATATCAATTCCAATTTTGCCCCTAAAGTCCGAAGATGAATTTTCCATTTATACACCAACATACTACACCAATTCTTAACTTCGTGACAACTTTCGAGATTCTTAGAGACAGAATTGAAATTCGGTGTCTTCACACGAAATGTAGCCATATATCTCTAGGTTAATCCAAATCAAGAATCATCTCGTTTGGATGACTAGAGAAAACGTTGTGGCTAAAAGACTGAAGCATACTCAGTCAATATTTTCCAGATCATTACCAACCTTATTTCTACCTCTTTCCTTATTACTACTCACTACTCACATCAAGATCACTCATTCTATTCCTTCTACTCCTCATTTTCAATAACATCTCAGTGAACATCAATTATACCCGGAAGTTGTCAATGAATGCATGTCCTACTTTTTATGCAAAAACATTCAATATTTATATATATACTAACATGATGTATGAGCAGGGAAATGCATTGTCTTACTTTCTCTTTGAGCTCACTTGTACTGAACTTTCGGGTCCTAACCCTTAATATGGGGACGGGATGTTACATATTATGTTTATTTAGTAACTTTTAATTAAAAATTTATAAACACCCAATTTACCTTTTGGGTGCCATTAGAGGCTATCAGTTATTATTATAGACATATGGCTTCATTGTTAGATTTTATATCATATGTAGATGATGAAATGAGTAATATAGTTTTGATTTCTTTGGTCATGGAAGAGTACGAAGATTTTATTTATAAGCACATATGTAAAACTTCTAGTGTAGCAGGTCAAGATTGGATATTAAATCTTTTGAATGATAATTCTATAAGAATTTATGAGAACTTAAGGGTAAGCAAGATATTTTTTTCAACATTTGTAATTGGTTAAAAAGTTTAGAAGACTTAAAATTAACTAGTTATTCAAAAGTTTCAATATCTAATCATAACCTGCCAGTTAAAAAGTTTGGAAGACTTAAAGTTAACTAATTATTTAATTGGAGGAGCATGTCCCAATTTTCTTAATCACGATGTGTATAGTGGGAAACTTAGAGTTAATGAAGTGAGCTTTCAATATTTGACTTGGACAATTTCAAAGTATTTTAGCAAAATCTCATATGTAATTAATAGTCTCACAACAAGAGTCATTATTTTGCCATTCTTTAGTAAAATCTTATATGTAACTAATAATCTTGCTAAAAGAGTCATTACTCTACTATTCTTTACTAGTACTCATGAGATTCCGTATAATTCAAAATATTTTCTATATTTTTCAAGTATATGCATGCACTTTATTAATATATTTTTTAATTATTTTAGTAATATAAGTTTGTTTTGTAAGATTGCACAGGAGAAATATATGACACATATATTGATACACATATTCCTATCGACAAAAAAATATCATATATGGGAAAAATAATTAGTATAACTCAAACTATTATTTGTTGATACTTATTAGGCCTGCAATTCACAAATTTAATGACTATATGAGGGGTACTGTAAATAACTCCTAAGTTCTTATAAAAACATAGAAAAATACAATGACCCATCTTTCTATACTTCTATAAGGTACTACAGTATTCTTTATAAATATAGTAATTATAATTAATTTGTATTAGCTTTTTGTTAATATTTTATTCTTTATATGTTTAGGTAAGTTCGATTCATTTTACTCATACCATACCTATATGCCTAGATTTCTTTCACTTTATCAAAGTGAGATATGCCATTTGTTATATTATTGTGGAAGAAGAAGACCTTAAAATCTACATGAATTGTTTAACTACATACATATTTCATTAAGAAATATTATTAAAAGATGTTTTAAAGTTATAAAAGTAAGATTTCCTATTTTTTCAAATATATATCTAGTTATGATATGAAAAGGAAAAAATACATTATTATTACTTGTTACATGATACATAATTTTATTAGAATACATCAACAATACAATGAATCATTTGATGATTGTGCTGAAAATGAAGAACAAATTGTAAAAATTATAAATGAAGAAGCAAATTCTCAAAGGGAATGTATGTCACTACAACATAATTTCAAAATGTATCTTGAAAGTGCGATGAAATTATTAGGCAAAAGTGAAATAATTGTATTAATAAAAAATCTAATTAATTGATATTTCCTTTTCTTAAGTGATGCCAATATTATATTTCAAATTATCTATAATGAGTTAAAGTAATTTTTATATTTTATATTAGACGCTCATTATATAAAATCAATGTTTAAGTTTATTTAATTATATTAAATATTAATCATTAATTAATTTAATAGTAGAATTTGATGTGGTGAGAAACGAAATAAATTATACTTTAATATCTATATGTATAGTAATTATAAAAGAAAATAAGATAATAAAACTAAAAATAATTTGAGTTTTAGTTTTTGTTACAAATCTCAATTAAATAGTTTTTATTTTAAAATAAAAATAAGAAACCAAAATAGAGAAATAAAAACTAAAAATTACAAAAAAAAAGGGAAGCCAAACACCTCTAAACAATCATTTGACATTCAACCATTTCATACATTCCTCTTTGTTATTATCATACACTCTTTTTATATACAAAGATTTGTTTAAATCTTTGAGTTAGAACTAAAATGAGACTCAAAACATTGGTATATAAAAACATGAGAATGAAAATTATGTCACAGTTTCTGAAATAATTTTGAGTTTGGTCAAGTATAATTAGAATTAGATTGAAGCTTACTTTGGTTAATATTAAACTTCTAAAGTTTACATATTCTAGAACATTTAATGTTTTGTATAAGTTCAAAGAAAGTACAGATATTTATGTTCTACCAATAAATCATTAAACATGCATTCTGTAATCGTGAGTAAAAATACATGAAAATCCCAAAATAGATCAGGAAAAAGATTTTTTATTGCCAGAAACTGATATATGTAAAGAAGAAGAAAAGATATCATAAAATCATAAACCTTTTAATTTAGTCGCATCAAAATGTGGACCGTATTAATATTTGTTGTATCTCTAGTCAAAATACTTTAGCACTTAGCTTCATTTCTGTCGACTTCCGAACCAAAAACCAACGGAATCTCAAACAGTGAAACAGACACTCTCTTATCTCTTCTCAATCTCACCTAATCTCTGTCTGTTCTCTTCCACTCTTTCACTACAAAGCCGAACTTAACTTCCTCTTAGTTTCGTCTCTGATCTCCAGGACCAGGTTGCATGCTGTTTTACGTAACATTGGAAGTTTAGAACTCGTTATGATTGTTGAATTGAGTTATTTTATGCAACCTGCTGTGTTGAAATTAGTGAAGGAACTAGCAATGACAGTGAAAGTAAGGAAAAAGAAGAAGCAAAAAGGTAGGTTGAAGAAGATAAGGAAGAAGAAGAAGTTGAAGAGAAAGCCGATTGGGTTTAAATGCAAGTGGAAATTGGAATTGATGATCCTAGGCATAATTCAAGGCCAAATGGATCAAATTAATGAAGTTGAAGATCAGATGGATGAAACACAAGGCAGAGAAGGGATGAAAAACGGAAGAAGCAGACTGAAGAATTGCACAGCAAAAATTGAAAGTTCCAGTTAGTTACTTGGAAGGAAGTAACC
>JAOQMQ010000002.1:29478925-29491846 GCA_027563845.1 Erythroxylum subrotundum
GAAAAATGAGGAAAAGCAGACGAATGCGGAGCAGACGAATACGAAAAAGCAGACGAATGCAGAAAAGCAGACGAATGCAAAAAAGCAGACGAATGTGAAGTAGATGAATGCCACAAAGCAGACGAATGGAGTCAACTTAAGACGAAACAAAGTCAACTTAAGACGATGCAAAGTCTTAAGACGAAATGACGTCATCACAGACGAAGCGTCTTTACAGACGATACAACTTTACAGATGAATCATCCTTATAGACGATACATCTTCACAGATGATATAACGTCATCACAAACGAAGCGTCTTTACAAACGATACGTCTCCCCTTATAAAAACTATAACTTTTGACTCCTAAGCCCAAATATTTCATACTAAATACCGATGAAAAGCTAGAAAGGTAAGCTACAATTTTTCAAAATGCAACTTTGACTAATTTAGTCTAAATTAGTCCAATTTTTCCCCTGAATTCGGCACACAATTTCTACACCTAGGAGAAACTTGGATTTTTGAAATGTGAACTACCAAAGAAACATGCACATACACAAGGGAAACTTTTCAGTTCTAAACTCATTTGCCAAATCCTCATAAACTCATACATGACGTTAATTTACATAATAACGTTATAAACGAGGACTTAACATAAATTACAACGTATACAGAATGCTCAATGTTTACATGCTTATGTAGCTATCCAAAAGTGATCAAACTAACTTAGTTACAAAAGTTCCTAATATCTTGGAGTTTCCAATGCCTTGCAAGGATTGCTACTCTTTTCGTTCTGCACCTAAGGAGGGAATCGTGGGATGAGCTACCAGCTCAGTGACTAGCATATTTATAGTCATTGGCAATTGACCACAAATTCAAGCATATGTATATATATACACTTATATTCAATAATTCAAGCATTCTTCAATTTAGTTTAACACTCATAGCACATAACACTCAAATGCAGCATACTTGACAAGTTAAAGATGCAATGCACATCAAATGGCTCAAGGGTTCTATAAGGATAGAATGGAGAAGTCGAAGTTTACCCCATGAACAGAATGAGTCTAATTTCGGAGCTCATATGCCATAAGTGGGCAGCCGGGAGAAGGCTCTTGTTAACGTACACGTGACGAATAGAATGGTTCCACTCTCGCCCAATAAAAGCACATATTTGTTTCTCTTATGCCCATACTTTTTGCTTTGTCTTCTTTTCATTTAATACAAAAGTCACGACCTCGTTTGAGGTATAACAAAATCATATTTCATCATGCATTTTTCAACATTTACAAACAAGTCAATTTCAACATACACACATAGGCAAGAATTTGTCCAATTACACTATAACCATAAATATGTTATAACCATAAATATGTTACCTACCAATTAGCTTGCGAAAATCTAAGTCAAACTTATCTTTCCCCTTACTCTTGGGTAGGATTCCCTTGGTTTCCTAAAACAACCAAGGTTCCATTTAAAACAACATTCCAAAGAAATTCATAAACTTCAGAAAATCATAAAAAAAATTTTACAAATATAAATTTAACTCAAATTTAACCTACCCACACCTGATCTAGGTTAGAAAACCTAAGACCTAGTTTAAAAACCCTAGAATCAGTTGGGTTCTCTCAATCATCTTCTTCCTCTAACTATTTTCAACACAAAACCCATTTCTTTAATAAAGCAAGAAGAAAAGGTGATGAACTTACTTTAGAAGCTTGATTTCTTCTTCTTCTCACAATTTTTCCTTCTTTCCTTCTTCTTTTCACGTTTTTCTTCTTTCCTCTCTTAGCTTCCACGACACTCTCCTCCCTTCTTCTTATTCAAGACAACTTTTATGGGCTTTCTTCCCATTTTACCCTCCATTAGTAAGTCTCTTCCAAGTTTGCCCCTTCTTTCATTTATTCTAAGTCTACTAACTCTCTTTAACCCATTAAACACCAACTTAATTCTAACACTTTATTCTAACTTCTAATTTCTAGTTTCTATTCATACTTGCTAATTCAATGACTCAACTATAAAAATAATGAAACAAATAAATCACTAATAAATAAATAAAAATTTGGAGTCCAATAGTTATTGGTCTCTTGCATTTCACGACACCTCAAATATGTGTGAGGAGTGTATAGTTAGTAAAAAACATCAAGATCCATTTCCAAAAGGAAAAAGTTGAAGAGCAAGAAAGTTGTTAACTATTCTACATTTGAATATTTGTAGGCTAATCAATCTTGTTTCTAATGGAGGTAAATGATATATTATCACCTTCATTGATGAGTTAAGCAGAAAAACTTAGATTTACTTACCATAAGGAAAGTTTAAAGCTTTGATATCTTTTAAAAGCTATTAATAAGCGGTTGAAAAAGAAGTAAGAAATCTACTAAAAGTATTAAAGACTTATCTTAAATGGGAATATAATTTGCATGAATTTGCAAATTTCTACGAAGAGCGTGACATGAAAAGGTAATTGTCCACAGCTTACATGGCATAACAAAATGGTGTGTGTGAAATAAAGAATCACACAGTTATAAACATAGGGAGAAGTCTACTACAATGAGGCAAAGTTTTAAAGAATATTTGGCCAGAAGCTATAGAATAGAATATTCACATTCTAAATAGTGTTAGTGAATATATAAAATCAATTAAGTTGGCCTCACACAACAGCTTAAGCTATTGTGGTGAAACGGGCACTTAACATGGTATCAAAGCTTTTGTGATCAAGTGGTCGTGAGTTCAAATCTTACCACCCACCTATTATTCAGCACAAGGTAGAGTGAGCCTGTGTAAGTTTCAAGCCCAAAGGGCTTTCACTTGAGGGGACGTGTTAGTGAATATATAAAATCAATTAAGTTGGCCTCACACAACAGCTTAAGCTATTGTGATGAAACGGTCACTTAACAAATAGCAGTCCAAATTTAGTAGTTTAGAATATGACACTAAAAAAAACATGAAGTAGAAAGAGACTAAATATCAATCACTTTTTTTTTTTGGGTGTATTGCTTATGCTTGTGTCTTAGATAAGAAAATTGGAAAGCTTTCACGATCCTCCATAGTTTATAAGGCTGGAAAGATAGGAAGGTTCAGAGGAAAGCTTGTCTGACATTAGGGATTTCGATCTTAATGCCTTGGCAAAGGTTAGAGAGCTTTTAATATTAAACTTCTACAATGATAGTTTCTCCAACACTCTGAGCATCAAATAGGGACTTAACTAAGGATCAATTCATATCTTATGTAGTTAGTTGTAATACAGGATCTGATCTCGACTGCAGTGAAATAAATACAAAACTTTTTCGTATTTTAATTTCCTGAAAACCAAGATGACTTTAATTCTATAAAATGATTAACACATAAATCATAATAAAAGCATATATCATAATTCATACTTTATTTTAAAGATTTGATTATTTTCTTATTGTATCCCTCGAACTATTTTCAAGGCTAGTTCATCTTAATCACCCTAGTAGCACAAGTGTCCAACTTTTAACAGTATCTGAACCTTTACAGAGAGTGTTAAGCAAGAAGTGTTAGCTTCATTAGAGCTTAAGCCTATTTATAATAGGTTTTGTACATTTTAATAATTTAATTGAAATTAAATTCTAATTTCAATGAAAATTTAATTAAAATTACAAATAATTCTAATTAAATACCAATGATGCTCAAATAAGATCCAATATCTCATATTGATCATTATTTATTAAATATCTCATATTTAATCATAAATTTTCTCAAACTTTACAATCATATCTAATTTAATTAAAATATCTTTACTCTCTTCAACTCGTTCTTTATGTGAGACTCATTAGGTTCCCAAATATGTTGGTAATGGATACACAAATTATAACCCTAAATCATATTTAGGATTAGATAAATTAAACTTTTTAAATTTGTCTTTAATTCTCGAATTAAACGATTTATATCCATAGATTAAGATTGACGTCTATCAACGCATCATAACTACCCAAATATTTAAAAATATCAAAATGATTTTAATTAACCTTTCCATGCATTATTTTTTATGCAATTCAATTATTTCATTATACAATGTGCCAATTAGACATGGAGCATAGAATTAATGTCTACTATATTTTGAGTCCTATCATATTATTTCTCTATCATTAGCTACTGTTTTAACTAATGATATTTGTAAACTATTTGCAAAATGTCATTGCACTTTGGTCAAGGATTTATCGAATCAATACTAATTGAGTACAACAAAACTTTCTCCCTAATTATTTTAGGGTGATGGATCTTATCTTAATCACTCAAATACCTTCATATAGCTTATTCTAACATTCAATGACCGCTGAATGAGCTAATCCATAATTAAAATATGTCATAAGTAGTATCAAAACATATCAATTCCTATACAAGATAACTTTGAAGACCTTAAGTCAAAAAATCACTTATACAATCATAAAAAATAAGAATTTTCATAGACATATAAGTAAGGTTCTAAATAGATTTCTTATATTGGGTCAGTTTATGAATTTATTCTCTAACAAGCACCCATAAATTTGTTTAAGTATATTTATACTTTAATATATGAGATCAACTATTTCTTTCATAAGGGAAAACATAATATATACTAATCTTTTTACGTTTTATTAATATCTCTTCTTAATAGAACACTAATTAGGAACTATTCAGGGATAATACATAAATATAATATGAATCTCACAATTATAATTGCATTATAATTTCAATTGCAATGTATAATTATCTAATGATACTTTATCATATACATCTAAATATGTACATGATAAATAATATCTTTAAATTATTTTATCACTAAACTAATAACCAATCGAATGGCACTAGTGCATAAACTAATTGTGACAACCTAATATGGTTCATTGATTATCCTAATATGACTTTAGGTTATAAACTAACAATAAAAACAATAAGATAGGTACATTATTTTGCACCTGTTGACCAACTTGGTAATGATTCTTAAAGACCAAATTCCTATTCTCGTAATCTTTTTTTTTTGGTAAATCGTAAGTACTTTATACTAAATAAACGTTATGTACAAAACTTGAGTTTCTTATACAAGAATCTCATACTACCAAAAGGTGGGTCCGAGTGACCTATTGCAATCTTACAAGTTTGCTCCATGCTTCACAGCACAACCAACAAAATTCTACAATCATTATACCAAAACCTACTGGAACTTTCGAAAAGAGCAAAAAATCAGCTACAAAAGTAGACAAACACAAGACAGCACATCTAATCAAGTGTAATGCCGATTTGCCATCTCTTTAGTAACTGTTATTTGAGGAGCTTGAAAAATTGCCCTTCCAACCTGTGGAAGAAGTTTTGATCTGCTGGCTAAGTGTTGTTTTAACGAAGTCCCAACAGGCTCTCCCTACTTACTGTACAGGGAGGTGCTGAACGTCATTCCTGTAATTCTTCTCATTTCTGCTATAAAGACCAAGTGCTATTGACCTGAAACACACTTAACAATAAAAATATTAGTGAAAATGACCACTATGAATACCTCCCCTCTGTGTTTGAGCTGAGATGCTCTATAATTTGAAAGATTGTGCTGGAGGCCAAACTCGCCACATCCTTAGCTTTATCTTTGAATGTACGTGTATTCCTCTCATACCATAAAGTATATACAATAGTGGAAAGGAGAATTGAAAAAAGGTTATTGTCGGAGACTCGGGAATGGAGGTTAAACCTATTCTCGTAATCATTCATAATATAATGGACTATTCTATAGTAATAACCTCTGCTCATAATTCCTTCCTTTCTTATCGTAATTATTTTGATGGTTTAAGCATAAGAGCTAAGTTTCGGTGCCGATTGATTACTGTACCGAATTAAAATTTGGTACAAAATAAATAGTCAATTGTACCGAATTTATTTATTGGTCAAATACCAACTCATTTCAAATAGTATGATTGAAATTTTAGTTGCGTGTCTGGTGTGAAGGCTAGCGCTAGAGTAAAAGATCGAAGCCTCGGTGATAACTTGCTGAAATTCTATAATTTACACGCCTAATTCAGAAATATTCTTAAAAAAGAGTGTTATCCCAAATCTAGAATAGTCCCTGCCAATATTTAAATACCAGCAGTACTGAACATTTTAAAAAATAAGAAAGTCCTTTCGTAAAATCTTCAATTCTGACCGATCTAGAATGTGATACCTAACCAATATTTAAAATACGAGGAAAATTTTTATTAAAAAATCCTTTATAAAATTTTCATAAATTTTCCTCCCTTCTCTTCTTTTTTCAAAATTATTTAATGAATTTTAATTTTTATAAATATTATATATTTTTTTAAAATAATAATACTTTGAATTATTTAACTAATTATTTTGTTTATTTAAATCTTGATAATTAATATAAATTTTTATTTTCATTTCCTTGATACCAAAATTTCAAAACTAATCTGGCAGGGGCCGCGCGAACGCAGGCCCCCTCTACCACAAATTTTGACGTAGGCTCTCCCACTTTGGGGAGACCTTAGAGAGGCACCCCTCCTAAGTGCAATGGAGGTCACCACCCTAGGCCATGGGCCTTCTTGATCACCCATTGACCCCGTCCAGGTAAGTATGTTGTAAAGTTGCCATGGGCCTTCTATTTGAACGCACTACTCCTTTGTCTCACTCTTCCTCCTTCCGATGTGGGAAACCGAATCTCTTCAGTTTTCTTCCGACTTAAGGAGCTGCTTTCACCACCAATGAAACATAATATATACACACTCCATGCCTCCTCCTTTATTTGTCTTTTATTTTCTACTTCCTGGAGCAGGGTTGTTCTTGTAACTTAACATTAATAATCCTGCTAAATCACAGGAGTCCCTATCTCATTCTGTTTCTCGATCAGAGTTGCATGCACCACAAGTTTAGATCAGTGAATCCTAACTCTGTCTTCCAAGTTTTACCCAGAAATAAAAATTTGAGAATCCTGATAAAGTTACTTGTTTCTTCAACATTGGAAGAAGGATTGGCCTTCGGTACATGTGGATATATATCACTCTCATATACATGTATATATAATGATTTGTCGTCTGGGTACATAACATTTTACATCATAAAATGCGGTGGAACGTCAAAGAATGGTGCGGAGTTTGGAAGATCAAGGCACGATATAAGATGGTGAGCGTGTTGATGCACAGAAGATCACATAACCGATCCCACAGCAAAATGCAATGGTCAGGACCCACCCACACAGGAACTTCACGAAAAGTTTCCAGTTCACATTCTGCAACCACCACAAAACCAATTCAAGGTACAAAAGATTAGTGAGTGTTATAATCAATTTTGAAAGTCTTGAAGAAAATTGACGAGAACATACCCACAAGTTGTCAGCTATACCAACTCCTATTAACGATCCAACAAAAGCATATACAGGTGAAACAGGAACATGCAATCTATCCACAATTATCACTGCTATAACTGAAGAGAGTTGTGATGCCAATCCTCTTGAGTTGCTTATGTACGTTAGTTTGCCTCCTAGAGATCGAGTCATACGCCACCCACATAGCAAAAACCCAATTGCAGCAGCAAGGCCACCTATTGATCGGCACCACCATGTCACATGTACAGACTTCTGATGATTTAGTCAAAGTAAAAAAGAACTTGGTTAATCCAAGACTCACTGAGTGTAACTTTTCTTAAATTGAACAAGTTTCACTATCAGAAAACAATATGAAATATGCCTAGGCCTGTGCAAGTACTCATGCAGTTGACTTGCTGTTCTGAACTTGACAGAACCAAGTCTTGCTCGTGAAGTGTTTAGCAATTTATAATTTGCATGGATTATCTTTTCCAAACTTACCAATTGCTCCCAGTTTCCGGAGTATCTAGGTCTGTTTCTGTACACATCAACAACGGCAGCAAATGGACTTGTAAGAGCAGCTATCTCGCTGGCGGACTGAATAAGCCTGCATGTGAATATGTTAGAGAAAGAGCACTACAAGCAACGACATAAGCTTCTTCTTGGCTTTCAGGTACAAAAATGAACATACGCGAAGATAAACGAAGCCACAAGATGTGGAAATTTGAAGAACTTCTCCATATCGCTGTATTTTTCAGCTAAAGAATGTCGAAAGAGGGTGCTTTTGTCATACTCGATAGCCTGCATTAGTTCACACGTGAAATCTTTATGTGTAACTAAGAACTAATTCCAAGTTCTCGTCCTCGATTGTCAACTATGATACGAAATCAGCAGACTTACTGGGTTTATAGCGGATTTTGCAAGGTTTCTGATGTATGTGTAGGTGGCATTGGCCGGTGATTTGGTTTTATCAATCCTTTGAAAACTCCTTATCTGAAACAACTGGGCAGTTGTAGGCTCAACCCATTGTCCAAAAATTGCTGATTGATCTGTAGATATTGTCGTTGACGAAACAGGTTGCATCTGCTCACCATGTTGAGGTCTGTCAGGGGAGGTCCAGCTCCTCTCCTCTTCTTCATAGACAGTCTCGAGCACTCTGGATTGCATAAAGTCTCTTAATATGTCTTCAACATCACCATCATTCTTACCTTCATCTTCTGTTTGTTCCTGACTTGTTTCGCACTCCAGATTCCCAAATTTGTCATTTTTGTTGGACTTATTATGATCTGGCCACTTGAACTTCTTTATAACAATTGGAATTGCCACTGCCTGGTCCAATGCCAAAGATGGAAAAACAGAAACTGGTGTCAGGGAATGATTTCTTAAGAGATATACAAGTTTCAAGGCTCTTAATGTAGATAGGAATTTTACCAGAGAAAGTATTGCCCCAATTAATGTAGCTGCTGCTACAGCAATCATTGTGATCCATCTATTCACAGGTACTAAGCCTCTAACGATCTGCAATAACGTAATCAACAGAAAGAATTGAGCTGTCAAAAAATATGACTTTACGTGTCCAACAATACTGAAATTTGAAGACAAAATAAGGAATTCTAGAGGTTGTAAACTAAACATTTTACGTGTCCAACTGTACTGACAAACATCGACCTGAAATATGACAAAGAGGCAAAGCAATCCTGCGGATATTCCAAAGTCGATAGCAAGGAACGCTAGAATCCTTTTCCTGGCATTTTCGTGGCGAAGTAAAAGGACCTTGAACAGAAAGAAGAGCAAGCACGCACATACACAAGCGACGAATGGTGCAATAGTCCATTCAAGGAATATCCAAAAGAATCCGCCATTAAAGTGATGCTTTTCTGTCTGCATCAAACTATCAGTTGAGAATAAGTTCGAAATGTGGAACATTGCATGATTATTTAAGCAGTGATTCCACATTCTAAACATGTACATAATCATGGAAACTTCGTATCGGAAAATGAAAATATGGGATGTCATAATTAGGACGGATAACATAAGTTGGTTACCTTACTCGACATGTGTATGTAGCCAAATCCTTCGGTGAAAAGGATGATTCCTAAAAGAGCACCCTGTATTGACTGTTCTGGGGACACTGGTAACTCCATATATGTTGCTATTGAAAGCCAGATTGCTACTCGCAACCAAGATTAGAGAAATTTAATAATCATTGGAAAATACTCCAAACCCAATGACAATATCGTTTTTAACAATCACAATTACCAAGTATCACTTAATTACTTACCAACATGTATTAGCAAAACCAATATGTGCTAAACAGCATACATTTGTTCAAGGAGTACCTGCAGTGAGGAGAGCAACTACCATGCTCCACATCAGAAAACCTTCATTTGGTTGATTTTCTTTGAGAAACTGCAATGCCGGCATGACCGTTTGTGGTAGTTAATTATGGTTTTAAAGAGAGACAATATCATATGTGTATCTATACGTATACGTACACACCACACACACACATATATACAGAGTATATGTTTGTGCATAAATGAAATCCGACATGATGGATAAAATAAAGTACTTGAAAGAAATTACGAACCAACATATGTTCATCTCCTTACATGACTAAATAAATCAGCCACTGTAGTACTCCTGCTTGCAAAGCCCGCTCCAGGAAAGTATATAAAGCAAGCAATGATTGAGGCCTTAAAGATAGACAAAACTCCTGATCCTATCAGAGTCGAGAACTGCCAATTCAACCACAGAGAAACATTTCTACAGCTTTTTCCATGATGTCTAGCTAGCATGTTTGCTACTTGGGATCATCAAGAAGATCAAAACAGAAACACATACCGGAGCAGCGAGATTATTGGCACCGGCGGTGAATGAAACTGCAAAAGCTGCAAAAGCTCCGAAGACTGGTATCCACTGGTATGCATCGTCCCATTGCTCCACCAATGCACTTGAGAAATCGACGTGCACTTTTCCAGCGTTGGACGAAGACATGTTATTATCTGCTATGCATAAACTACTTGGTCTTTCATAAAAAATTATACAGGTACAATATACAAGGCAGAGAATACAAGAAGAAGGAGAAGAAGATCATGCAACATAAAAATTGATAGTTTTTTTATATCCAACGTACAGGAGTTTTATTCTCTGTTCATTCCTACCTTGTCATGTTGTATTGCTTAATAATTAAACAAAGGCTAATCAATTAAGCCATTGATTTCACCGCGAGTACGTTAGAATCATCGTTGTTTGTTGATGTACAATACGTATTTCTCCACATTGCAAAGCCTGGATGCCGCCCACGAGCACCAATTACTGAACAAATCAAGGTTTCTCAATTAATGGACAATATTATATGTTGCATTAATGTACATTATTTTGAAAAGGAGCACATTCAACTATTTGTTTGTCATGTTACAGGTCATATGCTAGCCTAGCATATGGCATTTTCCTCTGGCAGCAATAAGGAGTAAGAATCCTTTGTCCAATATTACTCTGTCTTATCCTATCTATTGAATCTCAACCATTTATTTATGTGGGCCCCGTGTCTATTTATGTAGATCCCGCATAAATGAATGGTTAAAATTCAAATGAACAAAACAGGACAGAGTAATACTGGACAAAAGATCCAGACTGAGCAATAAGTACCTAGGCATTTCAACAAATCCAAAGGTTTGCAAAACTTATCAACGTAAATTTATTGAACGGAGAGGTAACCTAATTTCCTATTTTATGTATGGAATTTTTGTTCTTACTAAGAATATCCATACAAATAATTTGATCACATAAATGCAAATTATCAAAGGATAAATCTTTTTTTAAAAAAAAATATCAAAGGGTAAATCTTTTTAAACGATTCAATTAAGTTTTTTGAAATTCATTTATAATTCTTTTTTAATTGTGTAAAACAATTTATAGAAAATGACCAGATATTAGAAGTTTTCCTATTGGCCAAATTTGATTTTGAAGTAGTATATCTATTTCAGAAACAATATACGTAAAATTCATAATACTAACTTACTATGTAATATTTAAATATTATTTGGCATGCTTGTATTATTTACAAAGTTAAAAGTTAGAAATTAGATTGAATTATGAAACGTTTTCGAAAATTAATTTGAACTACAATGTCAAACATAAATTTTGTTTAATTTAATGTCTAATTGATAATCAATAACAAATTACTTTTTTTGGGCAAGTGACTAATACTTAAAAAATTAAGAGTTTTGGTAAAACGCACTCACATTTACTCTTTTTTAAGGCTAGTTATTTTACAATCCTTATACTTTATGTTTCTTGAAAAACCTCTCACACTTTGAATTTAATTTTAATTGGTCAATGTGATTTGGAATTCGAGATACACCTTAAATTGTGGTAAAGAGTACAAATTCTACGAAAATAAAAGTTCATTGTTTTTAGACCTTTGTTGAAATAGAATTTCATTGTCTTTAGCCCTTTGTTGAACTAGAATTATACTAACATTAGACATCTATGGAAATAGAGTTACAATGTCCTTAAACTACTTAACATATAATTCTAGTTTATAGATACCTTGATAAGTGTTGTATAAGGTGAAGGATATATCAAACTTCTTGTTTTGTCTTTCTCCTAATAATAAAAGAAGTATATCTCCTTATCCGTGGATGTAGGTCACATATTAGTTGAACTATGTAAATTATGTGTTTTTTGCTTCCTTATTTTATTTCTATTTTATTTTTTTCAATGTGAAAATTGGTATCAAAGCTAAAATTTTGCTATTAAGATGTCTCTTCACAAGTTCAATACTAAAAAATGTAATGGATCGACTGGTTTCACTCTATGGAACATGAAGATGAGGTTGGTTCTTGTTGAACAAGGATGCACAGCAATGTTGAAAGGAAAAGAAGAATTGTTAGAGAATTTGGGGGGTTAGAAAAGGAAGAGATTTTGTCAAGGTGCACAATACAATATTGTTGATTTTGGGATACGAGGTCTTAAGAGAGGTAGTTGACGAAACAACCATTGCTTCATTATGAAAATAACTTAAACGTAAATATTAGAAGAAATTACTTATAGATCATTGATATATTAAAAAACCTTTGTATACCTTTATGATGACAAAAAGTACATGAAAAAAGATCACATTGATAATTTTAATATGATTATTTTAAACTTACATAGTGTTGAGTTTAAAATTAAAGATGAGAATCAAGTCATAATCCTTTTGTGGTCCTTACATAATTCATAGGAAAACTTTGTTAATATCATATTGTAAGGGAGAGATACTACTTTTGTTAATAATGTGAAAGATACCCTATAGTCTAAAGAATTAAAGAAAACATCTCTACCACTGGTGATGCTGTCGCCTGTAACCAAATATAAAAGAAATCACTTCCGTTAAAACAAATTAATGTAGTAGCGGTGAGCGGATATCGTTCCCACGAGGAATCTCTACGGTAAAGGTTAGCTAGTTTAAACGAAAATAGAAAGGGGGGATTTTGTCACAGCAATAAAATAAAAACAGAGGGAAAATTAAATCTGAAAATTTAATAAGAAAAATACCTTAGTTTCGGTCACCGATGTTACCATGTTATTATAGATCCTCGACATAAAATTGCAATTGTTAATAAACATTCATTGGGGAAACTTCTCTTAAGTGTAATGACTAGAAACAT
>JAOQMQ010000002.1:29500646-29511179 GCA_027563845.1 Erythroxylum subrotundum
GTTGCTAATTAAGTCATAATACACATATTAAGTCATAATATGTGTATTATGACTTAATTAGCAACCCCTACTATGTATTTAATTGTTAATATATAATAATTTAATTGTTAATATTATAACTTAATTCGCAACCACTACTACATTAGAACCTTTCCATTCTTAAAATAATATTTTTAAAAGTAAAATATACGATAATTAGGATTTTTTTCTAAAGTTAATATTCTTATAATTTTGAACTCAAATATCAACTCATACATAGACTAATGGATATATTTAATACTTCATAAGTATCAGATATCTCAAATACTAAACATTTTTAGTACAATATCTATGTACTTTGACTTAAAATAGGTAACCAACTTCCATATCTCTCTCTATAGATCTAATTTCTATAATTAAGTTGTTACCTTTTCATATTCAATATGAATTGTTCTTGGACAGTTATTTTTCAACAATTGAAAATATAAATTATTGTTCCAGTAAACATGACAATTATACTCCCACTAACCTTCTTGTAGACATGATATATTTACAACCATCTCCTAAACAAATTCATTGAATTCATTATAAAAGTGAATCTTTCAACATCTTGTAGCCTTTTAATTATACATTAAATGTATAAAAAAAGGTACTAGTTCCAATTTGATGTATTGTTATGAGATTTAAACATTTCAAATTTTATCTTACTCCCACTACTTATCTTGACAACTATTCTCCTATAAATGTGCATTAAAACAAACAATTTGTTTAATGAGTCTCTACAATTATATCCAACTTTTTTGAATATCTCATAACCTTTTATTATCTAATTCACTTTTAAACTTAGTAGATAATATATGCTTCAACTAAGCATTACATCTTTAAATCATTAACTTTGACTCTTTCAAAGATTTAGTGTTTCATACTAATTGATTTGAACCAAACTACTAAATGCAAGTTATTATACTAGGCATGGCTATAATAAATATTTCATAATACAATATCTCATATTGTATTTTCCTCCTTACATAAATCCATACTCTTATACAATTTTGTTGTGAAAAGGTATTTACCAGAGAATCTCATTCTCTATAGATAACTAAAAATTTAAAACTTATCATATCGATCTCAAGTGTTTCAGCATTTTCAATGCTTAATTTCTACTTAAACTTTAATAAGTTGAACTTTTCAAAGTTTTAGGTTAATATTTCGTTTAATACACATAACTATATCACATAAAGTAATTAGTACATTTTATGGAATATAAGAATCATTCTTTTGTAAATTATTATTCCATTTAATACATCACTTATATTGATTTAACAATTCAATACCTTCATCATCCTTACACTAAAGGTTGATTTAGTTTTTCTTTAGCTTAATAAGTTTCATATGATTTATAATTAAAATAATACATATATCCTAATATAGAACTTTATTTCATAAAGCTAGTCAATTGGTTGTAGTCTAACGACATAATAATTTAAAAACATTCTTTATCGTATAGATTGTACAATCTATCGTGGCAAAAAAAGAAGAAGGTAGATGACTATCGTGATTGATCAATTATTAATTATCCAAGGAATTCTGCAATTATGTCCATCAAGTTGTATACTCTGGAAGAGATACTGTCGCCTGAACTAGATCCTTATCACAACAAGGATAGAGTTTGCACGTTTTAGTAACCACGTAGATGTGGCATTGTCTTGGGACCTATGCTTTGTGTGGCAAGAGCTTCTTGAACATCACAAAGGCAGGAACTCGGAGGACTAACATTTCCATGTTTATGAAGAATAGATTAGATAGGATTAAATGACATAGGTGTCGGGCATTCCTCATGGCAATGCCCACTTAAGGCCGGTAAACACAAAAACAATACATGAAAATAATCGAAAAGGAAGGTTGGGAACATCGTAGCTGGTTTGGTTTCATCCATTTGTATTTGTATGTAAGGTTAATTGTTAAAACAAGCCCTCTCAAATCAAAAATTGCCCATATTTGGCACGAGGACGTTGAGAATGATAGAAGGTATACCCCATTACAAGACCTCATTCCTTCGAAGCAAGGAAAAGGATAATTATATATCCAAGAGTCAAAGTGTAAGATTTTATGTTCGACTCTATATTATTGCATGCATTACAATTATGGTACACTTTGATTGTTGTGTTTTAACAATTAAATCCGTTCTTCTAGAGCCTTACCTAATGTATTTCTTATTCTTCCTCAATTTCTCTAATCAAATACTAGTGGCTACGGCTACTTCTATATTTCTTGTCTTTACTATAATTTTTAATATGGGTAGAGTGTAAAATTCATTAATAAGAATTAAGCTTGAGTTAACTATTGTCAAAATAACTAAAACTAGTTATTTGAATAATTGACCATTATCACTTATAAACCCTTTAACATTTTCATGTTTAATCAATATGAAATACTCTAGCATTCCTCCTCAAGTGTAACTGGGACTGGACATCTACTTATCATTTGAAATAAACACAGTGGAAACTGTACAGGGTAGTTGGGACTGGACATTCAGACAGACAACCGAAAAATTAATAATCCGGACCAAATCTACTTTGATACTATATTAGAATTTTTAATATGACAGAGTGTAGAGCTCATTAAGAAGAATTGAGCTTAGATCAACCATTGTCAAAATAGCTAGAACTAATTATTTAGATAGTTCACCATTATCACTTATAAGCCCTTTAATATTTTCATGTTTAGTCGGATATTCTGTAAGTCTTTTGCTTTCATTATGATTACAACTGCTAGCAAACTAATTCAATCAAATTTGAATATAGCAGTAGAAAATAGAGAACCGAATGAAAAACGTTTTGGCTGGAATTTCATGTTAACTATTACATTTTATTATATATTAAATCATAAAAATAATTCAGAAAATTAAAATTGGATTAAGTCTATGCTTATAAAATATTATATACTATAGGTAGGAGAGATGCATCTGTTATTTTAAAAAGGGGTCTCGGGATCTGCCGTCAAAGACGCACCAGACCAAACATCACCTCACCTTCCTCAATGTGACCAAACAACTGTTGACATCAGGGCCGATCCCGTATCGTCTTTTTCTCTTCCATGTTTGCCCACCGAATTCCAACGGAACACCCAAAGCTTCGCAAGGGGAAAACAGACATTTATTAGCTCTGAACTGGTTACGCCCCAACCAGGAAAGTTTTCCACTTATAATTTTAGTAGACAACGCGCCCACCAACTTGGAATCAAACCCACAAAGTTTGAAAAACCAATCGGTGGTTGCCGCGTCATCTAAATGACGTCATGCATTGCGTTATCATGCTCTTGTTCATCACCTTATCCGCAAACACTTTCACAGTCTTTATCTTCCACGTGGCGACATCATGAAGGCAAGTAGTACTTGTGGCCTCACTTGGCTATATTCAGGTACTCTCTGGACCACAGTATGTAATTTTTTCTTCCTTTTCCGCTTTATATCAAAATATTTTTGGATAAAAAGCCTATTCTATCTCATCCATTTCTATGCCTACTTTTTCGTTTACTGACCTATCTCCCTCCCTCGTCGTCGCTGCCTGCAGTCCATAATTTAAACCAAAGAAACACTATTTCATGAAATTTGGATAAGAATCGTAATATTTTATTAATATTTTAATAATATCTCCTATTTTTTATAATTTACGTCATTTTTATATTGTCTCATCTGCATATGGATCTACCAAAAATGACTTCTTTATTATATAAAAATAAGACCGCATACTATCAAATTTTCTCAAACCCCACTTCATTACGAAACTTCAAATTGGTTGTGACGATGGCGATGTTTGTTTTCAACTTATACTCATATTTTAATAAAAATTGATAATTATTAAAAAATAAAGATTATATTTCTATTCTTATTTCTTTATTAATAATTACCGAGAGATAAAATAGAATATAAATAGATATAATATTAGAAAATTACTGTTTGAAAAAAATAGAAAAATTCATAATGTAATATAGTAATATATTATTTGGATAAAAGATTTTTAATCTAATATAGTGAAATTTTATTTATTATTTTATATTTTATCTTATTTTTTTTAAATGAGAAATTTTTTATTTTTACTTTTTAAAATAAAATGTAATATAATATAAAACTCTTTTTATCTATCACATCTCGTTCTATTATATTATTAACCTTTGGTGAAATAATATTAAGTTTTATTGTATTTTGTTAATAAATTTCCAACTAAATATAACCGAAACGACAATCCGGAATAAAGTGATATTTGATAAACATATGACTGATTGGCAATGAATGCGCTAAAGCTACAAATGAAACATGTGACGCTTTTCCTAATGAGCTGGTGGGACCCGGAGACCTCCTTCGAGGAACACGTGTCGTCATCCAGAGAGAGACACGCGCGCACATGCTGTAGCTGTGGGGATAAGAGCGCGTGAAACTACCAAACTCAACAAATCCAGCTGGCATTACCGGGTAGTCCACTGTCCGACCTTATCCTCTTCCACTTTTTCTATTTTTTTATTTCTCATTTAGTTAAAATCCAAATCTTATATTGCTTTAGCGAGAAAAGAGAGAAGGAGGACCAAACCAAAAGCCAAACCCTAGATTTCTTGCTTCAGCCAATAAAATTCCCATCTCCATTCAATTTTTTTTCTTTTTGACTTCATATACAGATCCAAAGAGAAAGATATAAACTTTGTTCCTTTTCAAAGCTGAGGTTAGTTGTTGTTTATCTTCTCCTGCTCTTTTCACAATTTTAATCTTGATGCTCTCTCGCATTTGACGCCATACATGTAAAGTTCTTGACTTTAGGCATTGAGCTTCTATTCCGGTTTAGTTTCCGTGTAAAGTTTTGTTTGATGTTGTTTTTGGTTTGTGTATGCACCATTTAGTTTCCAGTTTTGGATCTCATTTCTTGATACAAACTAACGATTTTTGTAAATTTATGCATTTATTTTTGTATGGTTGCTGTTTGGTTGCCTTGTGTTGATGATGTTTAATTGATACCCATTTCAGATCCTGAGAAATTATCTTCATTTCTGAGGGCAATCGAGCTCGGGTTGGTTTTGCGAGCTTTGAGATCTTGTCTAGGTTGTTTCTACGGTTAAGAGTTTTAGCAGGAGTAAGGTGAAAATGATGTCTAGATCGTATACCAATCTTTTAGATCTAGCTTCTGGTAACTTTCCAGCAATGGGTCAACCCCGGGAAAAGAAGCGGCTGCCCCGGGTAATGACGGTTCCAGGGGTCATTTCTGAACTTGATGATGATCAGGCAAATAGTGTGTCTTCAGATGTACCGTCCTCGATTGTTCAGGATCGGATGATTATTGTGGCCAATCAACTACCAGTAAAAGCTAAGCGTCGTCCTGATAATAAAAGCTGGAGTTTTAGCTGGGATGACGATTCCTTGTTGTTACAGTTGAAAGATGGTTTGCCTGAAGATATGGAGGTGATATACATAGGTTCTTTGCGGATTGAAGTTGATTCGAGTGAACAGGATGATGTATCCCAGATTCTTTTGGATAGGTTCAAGTGTGTTCCTGCGTTTCTGCCTCCTGACATTTTGTCCAAGTTTTATCATGGGTTCTGTAAGCAGCATTTGTGGCCACTTTTCCATTACATGCTTCCATTTTCGGCGAACCATGGTGGAAGATTTGATCGTTCTTTATGGGAGGCATATGTTGCTGCAAACAATATCTTCTCCAAAAGGGTGATTGAAGTTATAAACCCAGAAGATGACTTTGTTTGGATTCATGACTATCATTTGATGGTGCTTCCTACTTTTCTGCGGAGAAGGTTCAATAGATTGCGAATGGGGTTCTTTCTCCATAGTCCATTTCCTTCATCTGAGATTTATCGAACTTTACCTGTGAGAGAGGAGATTCTTAAAGCACTTCTGAACTCAGACCTAATTGGTTTTCACACCTTTGACTATGCACGCCATTTTCTATCTTGCTGCAGTCGAATGTTGGGTTTGGAGTATCAGTCAAAAAGAGGCTACATCGGGCTAGATTATTATGGTAGAACAGTTGGAATAAAAATCATGCCAGTTGGGATACACATGGGGCAGATTGAGTCAGTGTTGAGTCAAGCAGATAAAGAATGGAGGGTAGAAGAGCTTAGACAGCAGTTTGAGGGGAAAACTGTTTTACTTGGCGTTGATGATATGGACATCTTTAAGGGGGTCAATTTAAAGCTTTTGGCAATGGAACATCTTCTAAAACAGCATCGGAAGTGGCAAGGCCGGGCTGTTCTGGTACAGATTGCAAATCCTGCTAGGGGAAGAGGAAAGGACCTTGAGGAAGTGCAGGATGAAATCAAGGCAAGTTGTAAGAGGATAAATGAAACATTTGGTCGACCTGGCTACGAACCAGTTGTTTTTATTGATAGGCCAGTGTCCATCAGTGAAAGAGCTGCATACTACACACTTGCTGAGTGTGTTGTGGTTGCAGCTGTGAGGGATGGCATGAACCTAACACCTTATGAGTACATTGTTTGTAGACAGGGGGTCTCCTCTGAATCAAGTTCGGAATCAGCTGGGCCCAAGAAAAGCATGCTAGTTGTTTCAGAATTCATTGGTTGTTCTCCTTCTCTTAGTGGTGCAATTCGGGTTAATCCATGGAACATTGAAACTACAGCAGAGGCCATGAATGAGGCAATTTCAATGGTTGATTCCGAAAAACAATTGCGCCATGAGAAGCATTATAGATATGTCAGCACGCATGATGTGGCATACTGGTCAAGGAGCTTCTTTCAAGACATGGAGAGGACTTGCAAAGATCATTTCAGAAGAAGATGTTGGGGCATTGGTTTGGGCTTTGGTTTTAGAGTTGTTGCTCTTGATCCTAATTTCAAAAAGTTGTCTATTGATGCTATTGTGAGTGCTTATTTAAGGTCCAAAAACAGGGCTATCCTGTTGGATTATGATGGAACAATTATGCCTCAAACATCAATCAACAAGTCCCCAAGCCAAGAGGTGATATCAATTGTAAACACTCTATGTGATGACATTAAGAACACTGTATTTGTTGTAAGTGGAAGAGGAAGGGATAGTTTAGGCAAGTGGTTTTCTCCGTGCGAAAAAATAGGAATTGCAGCTGAGCATGGTTACTTGATAAGGTAATGCCATTCTCTATTGCTATTACTTCCTTAAAATATTACTTCTAATTTTTCTAACGTCATGATGTACAGGTGGTCGACAAATCAGGATTGGGAAATCTGTGGGCAAGGTACTGATTTTGGATGGATTCAAATAGCAGAACCCGTTATGAAACTATATACAGAATCCACTGATGGTTCTTCTATTGAGACAAAAGAGAGTGCTTTGGTTTGGCACCATAGGGATGCAGATCCAGGCTTTGGAGCCAGCCAAGCCAAGGAGATGCTGGACCATCTTGAAAGTGTGCTAACAAACGAACCTGTTGCAGTGAAAAGTGGTCAGTTTATTGTGGAAGTGAAGCCACAGGTAGATTTGTCTGCTTACAGGAATTTATTTTTCTGTTTAGTGCCAGAAGAAAGAATGCCTTTATAAGGAGTTTAGTTTTACTATTGGCTTTTAAAATCTATCAGGCACATTCTAGTATCAAGGATAAAGTAAAGTTGATATTGGTGATGACTTTATTGTGTATGATAAGAGGATGCATGTTGTGTTGAAAAAGTAGCACTTCTAATGTTAATTACTTATCTGATTTGTCAATTGAGCCTTGCTATTACAGATTACCGCAAAAACTAGAATGCTGCATCTTTTCAGTACTGTTTAGGTGTTTTGTTTTCAGATGGGTGATTACAGTTGCAAATGACATGTGACTCCATTTTATTCTATGGTTTTAGGGAATCAGCAAAGGCGTGGTTGCTGAAAAGATCTTTACATCAATGGCTGAAAGTGGTAAGCAGGCTGATTTCGTGCTGTGTATAGGTGATGACAGATCGGATGAGGACATGTTTGAGATGATTGCAAGTGCAATAAATGGTGGTACCTTATCATCAAGCACATCTCTTTTTGCCTGCACTGTCGGGCAGAAACCAAGCAAAGCCAAGTACTACTTGGATGACACCACTGAGGTCATAAACATGCTTGAAGCTCTTGCGAAGGCTTCATCTGGACCACCCTCACCTTGAGATCTACCTCGTGGCTTCCTTAATTCTTTGAGCCAATTGATGATGAATATCACGCTGTCCTCTTGAGTGAAGATAGTACTCATTTTCTGCTCTATTTGTGAGTGACTTGACTTGCTGGATGAATCACTGTAAATGACCATATAATTGACTACTTTTGTCACGGCCAATCTCAAATACTTGGATTTTACGGATGAAGAAAACAGTGAGCTGAACTGCTTGGACAGGAAGAGTTTTGCTTCAGGAGGATGAAATTTTCCTCGTTTGAAGAACCCTTCTGGGGATATATATAAATGGAGACTGACATGGAATTGGAAGAGAATTAAAAGGAATAAATGCACTAGTACATGAATCCAGGTGCCGCAACCTATTTAGGTACGGTAGGCCATTTGCATCTTCACCTGCTTCTTGTCTGGAAATCATGTTCCTGTAGTAGCATAAGATGGTATGAGTTGGGTTTAGTCGCTCTGTTGAGCATAGTTATACAGGTTCCTTTTTCTCTTTTTTTTTTTTTTTTGGGTATCTTTTCCATTTTCAAAGGCCGTCTCTTAAATCATCTTTGTTCGGTTGTACAACCTGTAAATCATAGCCAAATTGGGAAATTAGTTATTTTGCGGCCAGTGTATTGAACAGTGATTTGTGATCTAAATTCTCCAGCTTCTTTATAATTCGGATTTTGGCTGTTGTTATCCTAGTAAGTAGTAGGGCTTACGTAGTTATGTTGTAAGTTGAGGTGGATGTATGACTGAAAGTTGACAAGGAAAGGACAAAAGCTACCAAAAAAATAGTCAGTCACAATCGCAGAGAACTCCAAAGGAGGAGCCAGGGGCACGTGTGAGTGTGTGTATGAGTTCTTTCCAAAGGGATAAAGGTCCCTGTTGCGCATGTGCCTTGCTTTGCTGGGGTGTCAGAGTGCAACTTTTGTTAGTAATATCAGTGTACGTCGATTCTCTTTTAACGGACCTTATCTAGCGATGTAGCCGTTGAAAGCAGAAAAAGATTAGGTGTGCAAATGTCGAGTTCGGATATTTTGTCCAATTTGCTCACTCTATAGATTAAATCGACGTTATTCGGACAGAGGTTCAGAAACTGATTTATTAGATACGGTAATTGACAGAGGCAGCAAATCCATAGATTGGTCTCTGGTCTTTGATTGGTCAGTTATTTTTTATATCGCTCGTTGGTTTTTTTTTGGCTACGGTGAAATATGGCCCTCTTTGACAATAAATTCTCGTGGCCGAATTCTCCTGCCTCTCTCGTCCTCACCTATGTTCACCAGATCCACCAAGTTTCAGTCTGGCAAGGACGGGTCTGTCCTGAATCTAGACCTTGATACGCGCAATTTATTGAGTGGTGTCCGTCTAATCTAGGGTGGGTGAAACTGAATACAGATGGAGCGTGTAAAAGCGCTAACTCTTCGGCTACAACAGGTGGACTTATTCGGGATAGCTCTAGTAGGTGGCTTGGCAGATTTGTACAGAATATCGGTTGGTGCTTTTCGGTCTCAGCAGAACTTTGGGGCGTTTTCTCGAGTCTGAATCTCACCTGGGACCTTGGTTATCGACGCTTGGAACTCGAACTGGATTCTCTCGTGGTCAAGGACCTCCTGTCCGATGTAACCAATAGGACAACGTCGCTCAACCCTCTCGTCTTGGGCATCTACGAGTTATTTACCCGAAACTGGGTCGTCTTTCCCCGCCATATCTACAGAGAAGGAAATCAGTGTGCCGATTGACTTGCCAACTTTGCGGTTAACTTCGGCATAGGGATTACCACTTTTGATACTGCACCTATAGGGTGCAACTCATTCCTTATAGAGTATATGATTGGGACTAGTTTCACTCATAATTATGTAATTTGCCTTGTTTTTCTTTTTCGTTGTAATTAAAAAAAAATCTTATTCCAACTCTATTTGGGATCAATTCTTCTGTTCTCGTTTTCGTATGCCCTCTCTATCTTATCTATCCATCCCTCTTTTCCGTTGCTATCCTGTGCTCTTTTAGTGTCATCTATACATTAATTCTTTGTTCTCGTTTTTCTGTGTCCTCTCTATCTTATCTATCCATCCCTCTTTCTCAGTACCACCCAATATCCTCTCTATCTCATCCATCCATTAAGAGGGCACAACGTGACACAGAAAAACGGGAATAACCACCCCGTGCTCCCCTATTTCGTGTATGATTGGATGTAATTTTAACTATAAAATGTTTTATTGTGTGCGGAGAGTTATTAGAATAAAGGATTAGTCCAGTTAGAAGAATTTTATAAGCTCTACTTAATTAACAATATAGTCTTTTAAGTTCTCAAATTGTTGTGGCTGCTTCCACTGGATTAGGGTGATATGTTCGAACATCGTGTATGTAGTGCCCCAAATTAGGGGTTAGAATATTAAAGGAAGTTAGTGCGAATTATGAAAATAGTTGCTTATTCAATATTTGCTTA
>JAOQMQ010000002.1:29511194-29521643 GCA_027563845.1 Erythroxylum subrotundum
GTGTGAACTAGTCTGATTTGTTTGTTCTGTCTTGGGTGGCATCCATGTATCCTCCCAGGGGGTATTTGGGTGTTACAGTGTATTTTTGTTCGCATATTGATGCAAATTTGATATTATAGACGGCTTTGACTTTAGTGCCGAAAATTTTGTTTATTAAATGATAATTTAGAGTTGTACGGATAAAAGATTGAACATCATTTTATTACTTATCTTATAACTTTTATTAATTTCAACAATGGATAAATATTATATTCTACTTGTTATTTTATAATGATGCTTATAATCAATTTATTGAATAATAAGTAAAAAGTAACGCACAATGTTATGAATATCATGCTAAACTTGGTATCGAACGGTACGGTATCGATACTGATCAATGCTAGGTACACTTTTGAGTAGTTTTTTTTAATAATTTTATAAAACATAAAATTACAAAATAGTCCTTCAATATATTGTGATAAATAATTTTTAATTTTACATTAAACATGTCCCAAAAAATCGTAATAATATAAATTTGAAATAACAACTATCTTTTTACTTTTATTAGTATTAGTTTTTACTTATTTCACATATAAACAATAACTATAATTAATATAAAAAGAACGTTTAATTGTTATGCAAATTTAAAACTAAGAATAATATACAAATATTTAAAAAGTTACAATTTATATAATATAATAAAGAATAATTATATCAAAACATCATACATGAGGAACAATATAGGTTCATGACTCCATAAGCATTACAAGAAAAGTTTATGCCGAGGAACATAACAAAGCAGAAGTGAAACTTGAAACAAAAACATTTCCAGTTAAAAATTTTATATTTAAATTGCATATATAAAATTTAATATATACATTGAATACAAGTAAAATTAAAAGAATAAAGAAAAACCTAAAACTTTATTCAATAAAATATTCGTTAAAATCGTACTAACCTCAATTTTTGTTTGACACAAAATTTTTATTATTGAGAATAGTCTCATTATCACTATTATTCAAATTCATTATTAAAAGATGTATCAATATTTTCTCATCCAAGATTATCTTCCGAGTCACTCTCATATATGAAACTTGATTCTTCAAAGACTCAATCTGCTAAAAGATCAAATAGTCAAGACAAATTAGATTTATAAAACTATTTGTTTTATTAGCAGTCCTGTTAAATAAATAAAATTTAATTATTAATGAATTACAAGAAATTATATTCAGCTTAATAGTGATAATAACGTATCTTTATTGAAGTTTTAAGTTGTATCGATCAAGGACCGAATCATTCAATCTTTTGTGTTCCAATCTATTTCTTTTTTATAATGGATGAATTCAAATATGCTTCGATTCCTTTTACGCCCAATTGTACTCGTACATTGATTTAGAATTCAAATTATAAATCTTTATAATCCTAGAGCAACGCTTTTGAATTGGTCTCATCAAACAACAGTAAGACAACAAAAGTAAACTTATAAACAGAATAAAGTGAAGATTAATCTTAAAAAAAAAGTAACAAAAGTGAAGAAATATATACATAAATTAAGTTTTTTCTTTGAAGAATTGTAATGAGCATCCCAAAATCACCATATGCATCTTTGTTTGCCTCCATTTGTGAGTTAAGGAGATTTCCTCACCTTTCAAATGTTTGTTGCAATACAAACAATAGTATGATTCTTCATATTAAGAACAAATCTAGCATGAGCCCAAGTTATATTATCAAATATCGCTAAAGATATTGAATTATCAAGAGTACTTGAACTTTCTTTTATTTATCAATAAAAATAAATACATATATATCAAAATTAAATTGATAATATCATATCAACATAAAGTGTTCTAATTTAGTTTCATTATCAACTACAATGTGGCCAATACAAGTATATTTACTGCTTACAAATACAAAATGATTGTTAAATTATAATTGAATATGTAAAGTTCATTTAAAACAGGTGAGTTCTAAACTATTTTTATTAAGTTGGCAATTTTCACAGAGTAACATTCTTATCGTTACATGTTTAACCTTTGATAAAAATAAGTTTACACGAGAACTTAAATAAGTAACTCTAATCTCATCTATCATTTGCACAAACAAATAATAGTTGGATAGATTTTTATAATTAACTATTACACAAACAAATGAATCGATCATTTACAAACAAATAATAATTAAACAGATTTTTCTGATTAATTATTACACAAATAAATGAACATGTTATTATAACATGTCACCTCCTAAATCTGATACCACATGGGCTACACCAGGTCAAAGGGCATACGGGGATAACATCACTAAAGATACGTGGCATTGTTTACACCAATAAATCGAGAAAGGTTATTCTCGTTATGACTCCTAGACTTATGAAATATTTCACTGATAAGCCTCAATGGAGCTACATCACAGGTTTCAAGCCTATATACAATTCAAGTGGCTTATAGAATAGATCATCTAGTCGATATCAAAGATAAACAAAGATTAACTGCAATATAGATTCTAAGTACGCTAGCCGAGATCCTAGCCCTTATTCTCTGTTTGGGCATCAATTCTCAAGGCCTGCCTCTTAGGAATCTATACTGCCCAATCTTTTCCCGTTTAACAAAGACCTCAAATAGGATTTATAGTTTAAGACATTTTGATACACATGATCCTCATGAAGAGATAAGTGTAGATCATACTTGTCTTTTTGTATGACTGTGGCGACATTATTCAAGAATCAAGCTTTCAAGAGAGAGAGAACTTAGAAAGAAGCCATAGGATAAGAAACAAACACAATCTTTTTATTGATTTTTTTTTCTTCTTAGTATAATGAAGGAGGAGCCTTGCTTTTATATACTAAACAAGGAGAACAAAGACAAACAACTTTTAGGGCAAGATTCCCTTAGTACAATAATACATACTAACGTACAAAAGTAAAAGAGAAAAGAAGACTTATTGGGAGACATTGGGTCCCAATAATATTCCTAAAAGATAAGAATATGCTAAAAAGATAAGATGGAATCTTTCTAGCAAGGAGGTGCAGAAAGAGAGCGTGGGACATCACAATCATCATCGGTGTCTATCATGTCCATGTCTTTTTCATATTTTTCCATAGTTTGGATAAAATTATCAATTTCTGTATAATTCCAAACAGGAGGCTATGGATCTTAGGCATCTTGGATATAATCAGGAAGTTGAGGCCCAATGCTAGTGTTGGGCTGTGGTTTTGTAAAACTTTATCCTAGTTCAAACATTCTTTTAGACTCAAATCCAAGAGGAATACTGGGTTCAAAGCTAGGAGGACATGAAACTTCACCATCTATGATGTTGAAACCCATAGTGGCAAATTGGTCCATTGAGCTCCAATATCCGTCAGTAGAAGAAATGGGTTCTGATAGGGTAAAATCATCTGGGTATGGTCCCAAAGAGGTACATGTTGTTGGCTTGGTGGTCTTTGGGTAACAGTTCAGATGGTCTAGAAAGAAGTAAACATCTCACAGTAGATCTTTATGTTGCTTAAGCCAATCTATGATGGTACGCCATTGCTGGAAATGGTTGATAGTGCAGATATAACCATAACTAGTAAGACTATAGGGACGATGAATGATGAAAATAAAATGGGTTGTCTGTTCAGAGAGAGGAATAACCCATAACTGATGCTTGTTCAGGATCTGCCTAAGTTAGAGATGCCATTTATGTAGTGGCTGGAACCATTCTAAAAATGTCCATAGAAATGAGTCACATTGGTTGGATTTGAAAGGTTTTGATAAACATACAGTGGTGAAATAGAAATTGAGCAAGCATAAAGGGCAGATAAAGCCTAGAGATGCCACATGCTGGTTTCAGAAAGAGAATCATAGAGATGGTAGACAATTCAATAGGGAGTGTTGGTATCAAAATAATGAGGATGTGGAGGGATATTCAGAGTGGTGAGGACAATATGGAGGTAGTAGAATAAGCCTTTTTAGAGAATAAGAGCAATGTCCTCTAAGGTTTTCGGAGGAGTTTTTGTGATGGGTGGAAAGGACTTATTGATCTTTGCACATAAAGGATACTTGTTGATTGCAAAAACAAACTACTTATTTTACGCTAAAAACCGCAAGTATTCGAGTCGTTACTTGTAGTAAAAAGCATATATCGTCCCACAGAGACTGTGCTTAGGCACTATTTAGTTCAGGTTGTGCTTTGTTTAATTCAAATAATAAACTGAAAAGTAAACTAAATTAAACAAACTAGCAACGAACAAATAATGTAACAATGGAAATATGTCAAGAGAATTAATCAAGTTATGAAATAGGGGATTTGACCTATCATTATTGTTAATATAGCCATTTTTGCGTTTATGGGGTGTCGGTTCTAGACGATCGTATGGATGATTACACTCTCTCGAAGTTATAATCATTCCCTAAATTGTAAACCCTAATCAAATAATGGAGTTGCAATCTCTCAATTAATAAATTACCCACAATTCTAATAATTACTAACAATTCTAATTAGTTCTAAAGCTCTCTAATAAACAAACGGGTCTCGCACGGGATCTCTCTCCATGAAATTACCAACTAGATTGATTAAGTGGTCAATTAGATCGCCTAACTCTCGTTAATCCAATCCAATCATTTTTATTTGGTTCACCCTCTCGGTTTGTTACTGAAACATGCAAATACATTGATCAATCACAACACCCAAATCAAGTAAACACAATTCATCTAGATTATCATTAAATATAAGCAAAATCCCGAAGGAAAAGTTAAAACATCATTAACAACTCAAAATCAATAACCATACAACCCATCTCAATCTTACAAATTCAGTGAATAAAAAAGTAAATGGGGAGGAAATGAAACTTAGGTTGGATGATTCAGGAAAGCACCAGCGTCGGGAGATCACCTATTCCGGGAAGCTTTGGCGTCAGAACCCTTCTCTTCTTCCTCTTCTTCTTTTCTCTCTCTGTTCTTTCTCTCTTTCTTTTGGGTTTCCAAATGTAGGCTGAATGTAGACTCCTTTCTAGGGTTACATCATAATACTTTTATGGTCTTTTTCAATTAAGATAACCCTAGTGTCTTTTCGAGGTCCGAAATATCCCTTGAAAACTCAAATCTGAAAGTGACTCTGGGTCTATCTACGCGCAGGCCACAATTGTGGTCCTTAGTGCACGATCGTGGGACTGTGTTGTGGTTCGGGTTTCCTCCGAAACTCTTCTGAATGCCTTAAAATACTAACAAACTCATCACAACACCTCATATATATATAATTGAAGCTCAAAAACATGTTCTCACTCAAAGAACATTTAAAACACAAATATTTATAAACTAACACAATTCTTAACCTAAACACATACTAAACAATCAAATTAACCACTAAACACATTTCAAATTACTTATAAAAATACAATGCAATCTTCACTTATTGATACTCCATGATAGGAAGGAGGAAATGTATGCATTTCTGGACTGAGGGAGAGAGGAACTGAATTGGTTTGTAAGGGCGAGAAAGGAAGTCTGTAAGAATATTATGGTGACCTTTGATATGGCGAATGGTGAATTTATAGCGAGCAAACCGCTCTTGCCATCGAAGCAACTAACTATCTGGTAGTATCTTCTTTTTAGGCTCGAGGATCTTAGGAAAAGTTGTATTTTCCATTTCAATCAAAAAGTGGTAAGGGCTAAGATGAAAGTTGAATTTTTTGATGCCCTTTTTTACGGCCTAAATCTCTTTGTAGCTAGCATGATAATGCTTTTCTGTTTTTAAAACTGACCACTGGCAAGGCCACAGTTATGTCTTTTCCCATCAATCTCTTCAATTAGGACAACACCCCAATAATGGTCACTAACATCTGTTTGTAGTATACGTTGGAATTTGTTAGGAATCTTTAAGGCAGGTGGATTTTGACAGGCTTGCTTTAAGTGTTGTATGACTCTAGTTTGATCTTTACTCCATGATGGTGGATTCTTCCTTAGCAAATTTGTAAGGGAGATGTATAATCAATCACGTAGGGGATGAAATCTCTAATGTAGTTAACAAGTCCAGGGAATTGTAAATTTAAAAAAAAAAGTCCAGGGAATTGTTGAATTTATTTATTGTTGAGATTTTCATCTAAAATGTAATAATTCATTGGCTATGTGTAGACAGGGTTGATAGAACCCATTATGGAAATTCATACTCAAAAATTCTATTTGGATCATCCCAAAATGGCTCTTTTTGGTTGAGAGCATAATTCTATATTGTTTTGTAAGATCTAAAAAAGATTGGAGTAGGGCCTTGTGTTCTTCATGGGTTTTGGAGTAGAGAAGTATGTCATCAATATAGACCAAGGTATTGGAAAGAATAGGCTTATAGATCTTTGTTAAGGCTCGTAGAAATAATGAAGAGGCAACTTTGAGTCCAAATGACATTACTGTCTATTGATATTGGGCATTAGGAATACAAAAGGTTGTCTTATATCTTTCCTGGGGGTCAATTCCCAATTGCCAAAAGCCTGCTTCTAAATCAAACTTGGAGAAAATTGTAACTTCTTTGAGAAAGAGTACTTGAGTACTAATCTTTGGCACTGAGAACTTATCATCTTGTAGGAAAGAAATGAGATGTTCGTAATTAATTACCAACCTCTTTTTCCCTCGCTTCTATTCATATCTCTTATTCACATAAAAAGCATGATAAATCCAGTCAGATTTTATAGGCTCGATCAATCCTTGTTGGAGGAGAATCACACATTCTTCTTGGGTTAATTTCAGGTCATTAGGGTTTATACTTGGATGAGTAGCCTTGGTAGGATTAATGTATTCATTCTTTTTAAATGGTAGATGGATGAATAAGTGAGGATTTTTCCATAAAGGATGGGAATTTGAGAACTAGACATGGTTCTCAGGACAGTATTCTAAAAATTGGTCCTATAGGGCTTCATATGGGGGTGACACTTATGTGAGTTCAAACATATTTTTGATAGCAGTATAAGCACTAAAATTGGCATGACATTTAATCCTTGTAGGTAGGATATGTAAGGAAGATGCCTTACAATAGACATACATGGGAATCATAATATCTGGGCTAGGTAGATGACTTCCAAGAACTTTGGTTCAAACCATACAATTAAGGAAGAAGCGGATCCCTATTTTCTTTTTTATGATAAGCTTAATCTTAAAAGAATTTCCATTAGTAGCAACGAAATATTCGTCGTAAGATATCCAAGCTTTAGATGGTAAAATGCTGGGCTTCATAATACTACCACATAATCTCGTGTCTATATACCCCATAGCCTTAATCGGCTTATCATATTTGTCTTATTGTAGTAATTGGATATGGATATCAGTTCGAGGAATAGTGAAAGGCCTAGAGTCTACCTTCAAACATTTTTGTTGTACCATGTATAACATATCATCTTCGGTGTTGTTAGAAATTGAAGAATGAGAGGATTTATACTCTTATTTAGAAAAGTTGAGTGGAAGAGCATCTCTTTATCCTAGATGGATTGCTCTTCAATGAAATCTTCAATATTTCCATTATCATGGATAGGTATGATAGCCTCAACGAAATCCAATAATTTGATATCCCTTTTCTTCTTATTAGGACATTGACGAGCATAATGTCCTAACTTGTCACAGATAAAACATTGATCTGCCTTCTTTGCTTGAGGATTCCTTCATTTAAAGAATCTAACAAATCGATGTCATTTCTTTCGTCTAAAGGGCTTATAATTTCCTTCATAGGAAATGTGGGATCTGTAAAACTGCTTATAAGAGAACTTCCTGTGATGATACTTCTTTTTTGTGGGATATTCACAATCATTTTACTCCTTACATTTGATCTTCAAATAAGGCTTTCTGTAAGCCTTTTTTAACAGGGGACCGCCTTTAGTCATGTTTTTGAAAAAAAAAATTGTTGATCACATAGCTTGTCAAGTGAAGCTAAGGCGAGTTGATATACTTCACCAAAAGATATATCCCTCATATCTCTTCGAAGTGCGGCAATGGTTCATTGTAATTCAAGTTGTAGTTCATCTAGTAACAAAGAGCTGAATGCATAATGGAGGTTGACATCATTGAAGTCATTAAGTAGATAATAGTGTTCCGTCATATGTTGAAAATGATTTTGTAAATCTCCTCTATCTAGAGAATAACATTTCATCTCAAAGTACTCCTGCCTGATATGTTTGTCAATGATCTGAAAATCACCAATGAATTCTTTATGAATCACCCCAAGAAGTAGTCCAGCATATGTGACTTGTATATATTGAAGTCTACAATATTCGTTTAAACTTTGCCACCATTCTTGTAAAGTGCCAATAGAATGAGAAGTAAACTTAGACAAAATATCTCTTAATGGATTATTTGATCGAGTAATTTGCAAATCAATCTATGCTCTAAATTCATAGAGACATTCTCTCCAGTTCTTATTAGAAGATTGTCAAAGGTAAACCATAGACCTGAAAGTAGGTCTAGTTGGTGGTGGTGAGGTTCTGAATGATTCAGTTCCTATTGATTCAGCTCACTAATATATGGTTTAACTTCAGTTGATTTAGGCATAATCAACATAATCTAAGCGAGGTCAGATAAATCAACAAATTATTTAGACTCTTTTAAAGATGGTTAAGATATCTCAGAACATTGCTCAGATATGTTAGAATGCTCAAATGAGCATTCTTCAGATAGAATAGATGCGGGTGCTAGAGTTGCTATAAACTTTAATTGAGGAGCTTTGTCTTTTCCAGTAGATGGTTGAGTTTTAGGTGGAGAAGAAGGTGGAGTTTTAATTTGTAAAGACTTTTTCCAAGGATCAATTGGTTTAGTACATGAAGGTGATGGATCAAAAGTGTGTTTAGGTTTGGATTTTGGGGATTTGGTTGACTTGGATTTAGCAGTGGTAGTGTTAGGATGGATATGTTGTCTAATCAAAGGATAATTCATTTTGAATACTTTCTCATATTCAGCAATTTAGACTGTTTATGGATCTTATCCCATAACTTTTTCAGTCATTCAACCCATTTATTCCTCTCCAACTTATCCTGAAACTGTCGACTATGAGAAATTATTCAAAATGAATTATCCCTTGATTAGACAATATATCCATCCTACCACTACCACTACTAAACCCAATTCAACCAAATCCCCAAAATCCAAACGTACACATGCTTTTTGATGGAGATTGTTCTGTCTGCATATCAGCCCCCATTCTTTGGAGTACCTCCTTTACTTTTCGGAGATCTTGTTCCTTATTGGTAAAGTTGAGTCCAAAATATTGGGTGTCAATGTATCTTTGAAGATCAACATCAAGTTAGCCCATATGATCTTTTAAAGATTTGTATAATTTTTGAACTTGGGAAGACACATCTTCAACTTGTGTCTGAGTAGCTTGACACTATTGATTGAGACCATTAAGCTTGGAGTCAATTCTTTGGAGGACTTGATTTTTGGTCACTGCATTATTAGTTTGTCAGTTGAGCACTTCATTAGTAGGATTTGAGAGAATAATTCCTTGAGAACTAATTCGTATAGCACGCATATAAGAGATAGAAATAACCCTATTATGTTCTCAGTACGTCTCTCCAATGGTGGAAATTCTTCTTCATATGGTTTGACCATCACACAAGGAATCAGAGTGGGAGTAGGAATAATAGGAATGGAAGAAATAACTAGTTGAGGGTTGTTGGAAATTGACTCTGGATGGAACAAATATTCCTTGTCAACAACTTTGAGTAATTGTTTTTGTTGTTTTCTTCCTCGTTTCTTCTTCTTCTGGCAATTATAGAGTTCATGATCATCACTTTCTGATTCAGAATTCAGACATATTTCACAGTCTGGTTCTCATATGGATGAATCTACATCCCAAACAAAATGTCCACGATGATGGCTAACATAAACATGTTCTCCATTAGGTTTAAAGTAATGGATTGGGGGCCCATCTTTTCCTTTTTAATGTGAGAACACTAGTTGAAGCATCAAAATAGGGCCAGATGTATTTGAAGGTCAAACTGATCTTCATTGGGCCTGGCATATATGGATTTTATTGATCCATCTCGTAGAGTCCTGAGAATAGAAGGAGTGGTGGTGTGGAATGAATGCCTATAAGAAGTATGGAATACTTTTCGGTAATTAATGATCCATTCAGTTGACATTAATTTTTCAAGTTTCAATGGTGGAAACTGCTTCGGAATTTGTATGATCGTGGTTTGATCATGAGCTTTGTTAGCTACCATGTACAAAACATCTGAAGTAGAATTTGAAAAATTAAAATCTACTGCATGATTTGCAAACAGTAGATCATTTGGTGGTGAAGAGTGACCATAATGTCAGTAAGATCTTATTCTACTCTAGCGATTTGGATCTGGATTTGGAGCTACTTAGAGAAGGTGGGATCATCCAACCTGATATTGAAATCAGGGGCAATTGTAAGGATGACACTTCCATTATAAACATGTAGGAAAATCCCGGGGTGTACATCACATGTACAGGGTGCGGAAAACAAAAATTTTTGTTGCCGGGACCTTCCCGA
>JAOQMQ010000002.1:29573257-29589240 GCA_027563845.1 Erythroxylum subrotundum
ACAACTCATGATACTTTCCATAACTACCGACTGAGGTATCATTGACTAAATCAGGTCATAAGTAGTATCAAAATATACTAACTCCTGTACAAAATAACTTTGGAGATCTCAAGTCAAATGATCACTTATACAATCTTTATAATGAGAATATTTGTAGGCATACCAGTAATGTTCTAAATGGATTTCTCATAAGAGGTCAGTTCAGTGAAATTTTTTCTGATAAGTACTTACACGTTTATTTAAATATCTCTTACTTTAGCATATGAGATCGATTATTTCTCTCACAAGGAAAAACATAACATACGCTAATCTTTTGATGTTCTATTAATGTTCAGTTTCAATAAAAGAATTACTAAAAACAATTTAAGGATAATACATAAATGCAATATGAATCTCATAATTATAAAGTCACACAATCTCTTAAGACGAACAAAGTCTTGGTTTATGTCCTGTAGCCGAGGTATAGAAATTCACTACTTATGTGTCATATCTTTCATACATCCTAAGATGAAGCTTTCACGTAATAACTTAAACGGCTTTGTCAAGCAATCTTAAATAAGTTGGACTTAGAGGGCATGCAACAAGCAAGTTGGCAAATTTGATATTATCAGTCTATTTCTGCTATAAAAACTGAAGCTCACGGCGGCTGTGGCAACATTAAGTAAACGCCGGCTGCTGCGGCCGCAGTCAGCAACTGGGGATAATAATACTATAAGCTAAGAATGTGTCAAAACTGATAATCAGATTTTGCTATGTAAAGCCGAAAGATACATGACAAAACTATGCTGGCTGAAATTTAATCGTCACTTGTTCCATTAGAGCAGGTTTATCCATATGTCAACACCCAAAACAATGGTAGGTATATGTAAGCAATATTTAAAAATCGAACTGAAAATTAAACCGATAAGATAAAATGTTTAATTAATAATAGACTATTATATATATATATATATATATATATATATATAATAAAGATCGAACAAAATTGAATACTTTTAAATATAATTGAAGTAGAGACTTTCGTTACCTAATAAAGAAATTAAGTTTAATAAAGAAGAAATTTATTAAATAAAAATTAACTGGTCTATTTTAATTTATGAAAATAATGATACGTGTGTGTCAAGCAACATTTAAAGATCAGACTGAAAATTAAATCGATAAAATAAAATATTTAAGATTTAAAGATTTAATCGATACTAGATTATCATAAAGTTAGTATATAATAAAGATTAAAGAATTTAAAATATAATTACGGAAAATTGTGTTTATTCAATAAAAAAATTAATGTTTAATTAAAATAATATTAAATAAAAATTAATTAGTTAATTTTAGTTTTAAAAATTTAATTAATTAATCAATTAATAGGTTAATTTTTAACAATAAAAATAATTAAATTAAAAAAAATTACAATTCAGTGGGCTAAATTGATTGTGTTTTAGTGATTGGTGTCAAGAAGAAGGATAAAGCATATCCCATACTTGGTAATTGTCACACTTTCTCGAGAAACAAACAAGATAGTACATCAACTAGCCAACTCCCATCATGTTCAATAGCTTCTTAATTTGATCTCATAAATGCTTACTGCCGTAACTAGATTCTGATTACTGACTTCACGTGCATGTCATGTAGCAAACCTTTGTGCTACTTAATGTCCTCTGAATAAATTGAAGAGACAGGTACAGGTACTAGTTGAGCCAGTGAATGGCTTCCAAGTTCCCAATTGCCACCGCAATTCGCAACTCTTTAAGATTCCAACTTAATGAGTCCTCCTCTCCGAATTGCCGGCATTTACCATTTCAAAATAGGATTGAAATCATAATAATTTCAAGTTTTAAAATCTCAGTATTCATGACTCTAATTATCTAATTAAGTCCCTGATTAGATAGACTTTTGAGAGGTCAATAAGCACTTTTTTTCACTACAAAAGTCTTTTAAAAAATGAGTTTTTGGTTGTAAAATAAAAAATCACTTCTTTAATATATATGACTTTTTTTACAGCCAAAATACAGCTTTTTAAGAAACTCAAATTTAGAACTTATTAAAAAGCCTTTCAAATGGTTTTTTTGGATAGATTTTTAAGATCAATTAGCCTATTACACATAATTCTCATAATACTCACAAATCTATCTTCATGTTTATTTTAAGATTTATATAATATTATTTGACTTTTTAATATGTTTTAATATTTATTTTTGATATTAGTTTTACTTATGTTATAATCCATATAAAAGATTTGGTTAGATATATTTTCATTTATGTTTCATATGGTTTAAAATTATATAATAATTAATATATTGTACTTTGCATATTGTTTAATATACTTTAAATAATATTTATATGCATAAATAATTTTTATTACAAAATAAAAATAACAGCCAAACAGTCAACTAGCTTTTTATAAAAGTTCTTATCAGAAAAGATCTACAGAAAGAAACTCTACTGACAAAAACTCTACTGTTATAAGCCCAACTAAACAGAAGTTAAATAAACTTATAAGCAGTCTTATAAAAACTAACCCTATGGTCTTATTTGATAACTAGTAATAAAGAAGTCGGAATGAGAATGCAACCTTTATTCCCCAACGTTTAGTTGTTTGGTTAATAATAATAGATAAAATAAGAAACGACAAAACTAGAATGAATTCTAAATAATCCTGAACTTTTATTTCTAAAAGGAGTGTGTGTATATAATCAAATATTAGGAACAAGAGATAATAAATATTAATAACTTATTATCAAAAAGATATTCACGAGAAACTGATTCTTATCATAATAATATTATTAAATATTTCATATTATAATTTTTATATTAATTTTTTAACAATTATTTTATTTTTATTTTGTTGATGTTTTTATTCTTATCATAAAAAATATTTATAATTATTTAAAAATTAATAATTTTATAAATCATCAAAATTGTTATTAATTATTTATAAAATTTAAAATATTTTAATTAATTATTTACAAAATAAATCATTTAATAACTAAATATGAGTAAAAGGTTCTATTATCATATCAAATATTAGCATAACTATTAATTTTGTTTAATATCATACTGAACAAGCATAATAATTATTTTTATTCATATTCCAATTTCTACTTTCTATTTTTATTCTCTTTTTTTATTCTGATTCTTTCATTATTAATTACCAAACGAAACCGACAAAAAATTTAAGCCTTGAAAGTCTTATTTTATTTCTAAAAAGTTATACACATCACAAGTAAATCAGTCAATTTTAAGGTAAAAAAGAGAAATTCTTAATATTTACATTAGATATACTATGACTTTGATGATGGTACTCATAAAATCAACATACTTCGTGCATAATATGTAATACGTAATACATACCCTATTATGTACTCAGGATCATATATATGAAAGAGTAAAAATGAAGGAAATGCAGAATACCTGATTTCAGTTCCATTCTGAGTTTTAAAGAAGATTTTGATGCCGAAATGAGCTCCGATCTTTCTGGGACAGTTGAGGAAGTTGTTCACCAACACTCGATTTAGGCCTTTTTACAGTTTCCTCAATATGCAATCTCTTTTAACGGGTCAAAGAATCGTATGCTTACATTTGATATCAGTAACTATAGGAGACCTTAACTTTTATATAATTTCCATATCGAGCTTCCTCATCACAAGACAGATATGGATTAGGTCTACATTAAAAGGGATCTATTTTTTACCTAGACTTTGACTCGTTAATCTAGATCATTTATTGAGTCACTTTATTATTCTTAATTAAATCAAATTACGTAACTTAACCAATAATTTATTAAAAATCAAAATTATGATTAATAATTGTCTAATTAATAAAAGAAAGACAAAATTATCATAAGGACAAAAATATCTAACATAATACTCCGCGTTTTGTAAGGGTCGAAAGATGGTTATCAACGGCGTCTCGAAGGTAACGAGCGTACAAACAATGACGTGGAAATAATTGGGTTGGTTGAAATGTCGTCATGCGCTAACGTAGGCCGTCCCTTTCTCTGAGTAAAGATCGAACCACGTACGTGGCACAATCGCAGCGGACAGATATCAAAGGGGAGGTGTGGCTCTCTCTCGACACCGCCACGTGTCAACTATGCTGAGGAGGGAAATGACGACGGCCGTTTCAAAGCATTAGCGTATCGACATGTCGTGAAACGGACACGCATGAGATTTAAAAAAACAGGAAGTCCAAATGTTTACGTTCACCGCAACTTTGTTTTCAGGGACAGGACAGTATGCGTTGTCTCGCACAATTTTAGTCAAAACGGGACGAGAAGGTGTGCTTAGTTTCCACGCGCCAAAACGTCGCTTGGGCCCCCACCATGACCTTTATTTGGTCAACCCGTGGAGCTCCAGTTCCGAATACCAAACCGATTTGGGTTTACTTTTCTTCACAAATTACCTTTCTTTTCTTTTTTAAGGCGGGAAAAGAGGCCGAGGGTGAATTATCAAACCAAACTTTTGCTTTATGACCCAAATGAATGAAAGGAATGCAATTCCCCATCTCTCATACAAAAAGTCCACTTATCTATATCTAGTAAGTGAACAGGTTCTTCAAAAAAAATAACTCACCATAGAAATAAATAAATAAAAATTTAAAAATAGAAATAATAATAATTAGTAGGAGATTACTAACAATAATAAAAACCATAAAGATAAAAAATGTCGAATTATTATTATATATATAATTAATTGTCTCTCTTCTAATTAAGTGCAAGACTGCACAAATTGAAAATTCCAAATATTATATTTAGCAGAATTTTTACATATAAATATAATTAATTATCTTTTTTAATCAGGAGTAAGACTGATACTAATTGGACAAATAGGAGTGGCCTAATTGGTTTCAACTCCTCACTTAAGACTCTTTTTTGTAGGAGGTCTTCAGTCCGAGTCACCAAAAAAAGAGGAGAGAGGAAAATTTTCCCTGTTGATGATCCTCTAGCCACCTGAGCATGCTCCTTAGTCGAATCAATGAATCTGATGCTTAACAAGGCTAGTAATTAATCAGTAGCTGACCAATCAGTATGTGACGACTTCTTGTGCGTAAAAGTGTACAAGTTACATAAGAACAAGGATATTAAGGTTCCAGATTTACCTTCTCTAAAGCTCTTAGAGTAAGCTCTCAGGGGTTTAAAATTAGTCTAGAAAAAGCTGGATGCCCCATATATATATATATATATATATATATATATGGTTTATTGGTACAGAGTAAGTAAAGTAAAATGAAAGCATATCAAAAGAAATGAATGGACAAGGATAATGTCAATGCCATGGCATACACGCCTGTAGTGTACTTGTCAGCTTCCCAAACACTACTTTGATTTCCACGGAGAGAGAGAAAGGGACAAAAGAAGGAAAAACCAAGGTCCTAGGAAATTTCACTTCCCATTCTGCTCCTCTCTCTCTAGAAATGGAACGCGGATTCGGCAATCTCTTTCTCTTCTCCCAGTCAGAAAAATCCCCTTTTTGATTCTCTCCTTTCCAATTAGGAGTATATAGACCAAATCCCTTCTCCCACCTTTCCAAGATTCAACTAAACAACAACTAGGCGAACCGTAGTAAACCATTTTCTTCATTCTTCTCTTTCTTTTTCTTTTTATTCTTCTTCTCCTTCTTGGGTTTTCTGAGTTATATGTGGAGAGTTCTGTTGTTCAAGGGGATTTCGCTTCAAATAGGATACGAATAACGCTTGTTTTTTGTGTGAAGTTTGTGTCCTTGGATCTGAAAATCGAGACCCATTTGTGAAATTGGGTGGAATTTCGTTTCCGGGGTGGGTGGGTTTCTAATGGCTGCAGCGGCTATCTTCTCTTCTGTGAGGCGACGGAGGTCTCCGTCGTTGGAGGCGTTCTTGGCTCCTGTTGTTTTGAGCGATGTTGCGCTTGTACAGACCTTGGCTTCTGTTTCTAACGAGCTTGTGTCGTCTTTTTCTGATCGATCTTTGTTCTTTCAGAAGAAAAATTCACGGTCTTTGATTCGTAAAGTTGACCTCTTTGTTGTGTTATTAGAGTATTTGAGGGATTCCGGTTTGGAGTCTTCTTTGCCTTCCACTGCGGTAGTTTGTTTCAAAGAGCTTTATTTGCTTCTCTATCGGTCTAAGATATTGCTCGATTATTGTGTTCAATCAAGTAAGTTGTGGCTTTTGCTTCAAAACCAATCAATTTCTGGGCATTTTCATGACTTGAATCAGGAGATATCGACGCTTTTGGATGTGTTTCCATTGAATGATATTGAGTTGAGTGAGGATATTAAGGAGCAGATTCTTCTTACGCAAAAACAGGCTAGAAAGTCCCGGTTATATGTAGATGATTATGAAGAGAAATTGAGGATGAGATTCTTTTCATTTCTGGATGAGTTTGAGAAACTGAACATTCCGAATCTCGACGAGGTAAGGCTGTTCTTCATGGACGGCTTGGGGATTAAAGATGCCAGGAGTTGCAGGGCTGAGATTGAGTTTTTAGAGGAACAAATTGTTAATCATGAAGGAGATGTTGAACCATCTGCTTCTGTGCTAAATGGGTTTGTTGCAATTACTAGGTATTGTCGGTTCTCACTTTTCGGCTTTGAGGAGAGTGAGGTGGAATTGCAATTGGGAAATCAAAAGGAACCGAGAAGAGGTCTCATTACTCGAGAGATTGCAGAGACTTTTGTCTCAGTACCGAAGGATTTTTGTTGCCCAATATCATTAGATTTGATGCGAGATCCGGTGATAGTTTCAACAGGACAAACATATGATCGAAGTTCAATTGCAAGGTGGATGGAGGAAGGACATTATACTTGCCCCAAGACAGGGCAGCAACTTGCAAACACTCGCCTTGTTCCCAATAGGGCTTTGAAGAATTTGATCCTGCAATGGTGCACTGCTCATGGCATCCCCTATGATCCTCCAGAAAGCATGGATTCATCTGTTGATGCTTTTCCTGTAACTTTGCCTACTAAAGCTGCATCTGAAGCCAACAAAGCCACAGCGACACTTCTCATTGATCAGCTAGCAAATGGATCACAAAATGCAAAAACAGTTGCGGCCTGTGAGATACGTTTGTTGGCAAAAACTGGAAAAGAAAATCGTGCTTTCATTGCAGAAGCCGGTGCAATTCCTCATCTCCATAAGTTGCTATCATCTCCAAACTCTGTTGCACAAGAAAATTCTGTAACAGCTATGCTTAATTTGTCAATTTATGATAAGAACAAAAGTCGATTAATGGTTGAGGAAGGGTGTTTACAATCAATTGTTGCAGTTTTGAGATTTGGTCTCACAACGGAGGCAAGAGAAAATGCAGCAGCAACACTGTTCAGCCTTTCAGCTGTTCATGACTACAAGAAGAGAATAGCAGATGAAGAAGGGGCAGTTGAAGCCCTAGCAGGGCTGCTAAGAGCGGGGACACCTCGTGGCAAGAAAGATGCAGTCACAGCTCTGTTCAATCTTTCAACTCATATAGAAAATCACATGAGAATGATAGAAGCGGGGGCTGTTACTGCACTAGTAGGGGCCTTAGGAAATGAAGGTGTTGCAGAGGAAGCAGCTGGTTCTTTGGCTTTGCTTGTAAGGCAACCAAGTGGTGCTGAAGCAGTCGGGAGGGAAGACATGGCTATCGCAGGGCTAACAGGAATGATGCGGTGTGGGACGCCAAGAGGGAAAGAAAATGCTGTTGCTGCATTGCTTGAATTGTGTCGGAATGGTGGTGTAGCTGCAACAGAGAGAGTACTGAGGGCACCTGCATTGGCTGGTTTGCTTCAGACTTTATTGTTCACAGGCACAAAGCGTGCAAGAAGAAAGGCAGCATCACTTGCTAGGGTGTTTCAGAGGTGCGAGAATTATGCGGTGCACTTTGGTGGATTGGGTGCTGGATATGCATATGCTGGTAATTCTACTGCAAATAGGGATTCAAGTTTTGTTGGGGACGTTTCAGTGTCCATGTCCATTTCAGTGCCAGTTTTGTAGTGGTACCAGCCAGCCTCATTGTCTCCACGTTGCTTATAGTTGTACCCACTTTTTGGTGGTAATTTTACAAATTCTTTCATTGAATAGATGATAAAAAGTTACACTAATACATCTTGTACTTCAATAAGAGTAGCAAATGTCGAGCCTAGTCTTCTTTGTAATGTGTAGTTTAGAACATTAAAGGAACACTGTAAAAGCATTGGGGATGGTTGTAAGAAAAGAGCAGTCTCAGTTGCAGAAGCTTAATGTGTTCCTGGGATGTTCTGCGCTTTACATGGATTGTTTGTTGAAAGAAAAAAGAGCTGCGTTGTAACTAATTGAAAGAGGTCAAATGACACCATAATCTCGTTGATATATCACGGAGCAGGTGCTGCATTTTCTTAAGATGCAAACTGACGTCATTCTTTCTTTCTATTGGTGAATGTGCTTGATCTAAAGATTATCACTTGGAATCTATACCCAGTTCCCAAAACGTCTGTGATTTAGTAATCTTGCGTACTTAACTTTGAAGAATTGCTTTATAAAGATTCTGAGGAAAGGGTAGAAAATAGTTTATGAACAAAATGGAATCTCAAAAGATCTAACCAGGTAGTGGTGGTCTTTGTGGGTGATCCAAGACAGACCACCTTGTCCCAAATCAAAGAACTTAGCCTGATAATCTGACACTATTATCACTTGTCTCATGAATCTAGAAAAACCATCAGGGATGACACATTATCTTTTTATATACCTGAGAATGAAGTGGGATTCCATTTCTGGTTTCTTTTACCATTTTATGGACCAGATAAACCGAGGACAAATGTGCTTGTACTTAGTGATTTATGTTGCAGAATAAAGTCTACAGAAGTTATAGAAATTTCCAAGTAAAAGGTAGAATCTTGTGAAGTTTGGTGCTTTGGTGATGTGGAGTGGGGCATGCAATGTTCAGTGGCCAAGGCAACCCAAAGTGGATCCACTACCAACCCATTTACCAAGGGAATGAATAAAGCCTGCTTTTGCAAATCTTGAGGTACATAAGATGGGTGGCGATGGTTGGACGTCCTCTGAGATGGGTGGCGATGGTTGGACGTCCTCTGAAGTGGAGCTATTATACTCATGGTTTCTAATGATGATGATAAGACAATCCATAGTGGTCCTTTTAAAAACATGGTTTATGCAAGATTCCCAAAACTTGACCACTCCACCACAAACTTACTTGCATGGCGTCTGATATAAAGTAACCCATTAACCATGGATACTTACTGAAGTTCTAAAGATACTAAGAAACACTCAATTTCTTTGTATAACCTTTCTTCTCTCGAGTCATAAAATGGTGACATTAACAGGCAACCCTTTCCTCACACCAACATCCAAGTGCCATGACCATGAAACTTCCTTAATGAATACTCATATTATGCCCTTTCAATGTATAGTCAAATCATAAATGAATGGATGGTTCATGCAACCTCTCTGGCCATTTTTGGAGGACTTGGCTGCATAACTGTTCATGTTCCCACTTTTGAGCATCATCATCTGTTACGAGAACAAAATGTTAATTTGGAGAGAGGTCAGTTTTATATGGGGTCACACATAAATGATTCAGTCTTACTTGAATTTAGTCTTATCTGAATCAACCCCATAAAATTATAATAGGTAAAATAAGTAGGCCCAATTATATGTAGTAACTCTTATTACTAATAGTTTAAAAATGATAAGACTAGAAATTTAAATTTTAAATGTTCAAATGATATTAAAAAATCATAAAACTAATGCATAATAAATAGTAACTAAAAGTTATAAGAATAAACAAAACTAAAATATTTTATTAAAATTAAAAAAATCGACTAATGTTTATATATATATATATATATAATCAAATGATAATAAGGGTGTGCTTATTTAATAGGTATGAGAAAAGAGGTACGGCTATGGAATAAAAAGTAACGTTTGGTAAGAACCTATCATTGAATAGCTAATATTTTCATTCCTTGTTTTTGGGCAATACTTCATTTCTCTCGTAATCCAAAGGAATGGGAGTTATTGCTATGTTCTTTTGACGCGACTGACTCCTCATTCACTCTCTACTAACAGATATTGTCGCTCCTCATTCACTCTCTACTAACAGATATTGTTTTCCTCTTAAGCTTTCCTCTTACCTGAGACTCACAAACGTGAGCGTCGACTAGCATCTATCTACCTTTTTCTTACGTGAGGCCCAGAAACTAATCCATGCAGTCCACTATGGAAACAGTCGAAACCAAAAAGTAGCACTAGTAATTTCCATCCTTTCTTTCTTCTTCAATTTTTTTTTTATCAATATAATTGCATATTTCTCTCTTCTTTTCTAATGGATTAGGTTTTCTATTCCTAAAAATTACAAGCACTGAAGAACTCATGTGTTGAATAATAATTTAAGTTTGTAGATTCTCTGAAAGAACCAAGCTATAACAACCTGAAAATCATGGTCTCCTTTGGAACTACTCGACCTCATCCCCGAAATGCTTTCACGACTGTCTCTCTGAGGCAGTTGTGGTTTTTCCTCCAAACTAAGGACATTTTGAGCTTAGTGTGTATTACCCATCTTTCCAAATTCCAACTCCTACAACTCTCTCTCATCAATTGCTTCTCTTCCTCAGTCAAAACCCCAAATCATGACATTTCTGACATAGATCCTCTAGCACAGTCCATTTCTACGGAGGTCCTCAAAGCCCCTGATACATATTCGCTTTCCATCTCAAAAAGACTCAATCTTAACTTTTCTCACGTCGCTAGCAAAGTAACCCCTTCACTTATCTTGCAAATGCTCAATATATCTTTTGAAGCTGCCCGTACAATTATGGGGTTCAACCAGTGGCTAGTCTTGGCGGTAAATTTCAAGCATACTGATGAGACTATGTCGTTTTTCATTGACTACTTTGGTAGGAGGAAGGATTTCAACGCAACCCATGAACTGCTTCTCGAGGGTAAGCCTGTTATTGGGATTAAAAGCTTTGAAACGACGATCGATAGGTTTGTCAGAGTTAGTAGGCCAACTTAGGTTGTTGGTTTTTTCGAGAGGATGGAAAGTGATTATGGGTTTAAGAGAGATAGGAAGTCTCTTCGACTGGTAGTGCAAAAGTTGAGTGATAAAGGGTATGCCAGTTATGCAGAGAAAAAGGTAAAGAATTTGGAGAATGAGATATTTCCTTACGAGAGCATTTGTGATCTACTGATAAAAGGCTGGTGTGTTGATGGGAAACTTGAGGAAGCTAAGAGATTGGCTGGTGAAATGTATAGGGGTGGGTTTAAGATGGTACAATGGCGTATAACGCTATTATTGATTGTGTTTGTAAGCTATGTAGAGAGAAAGATCCCTTCAAGATTGATATTTGAGGTTGAAAATGTGTTGGATGAGATGGACATTCGTGGGGTTCCACGAAATGTGGATACTTTCAATGTGCTACTTAGTAACCTGTGCAAGATAAGAAGAACTCAGGATGCTATTAATTTGTTTTACAGGATGGGTGGGGTGTTACCCTGATGAAACTAAATTTTTTGTTCTAATCAAGAGTTTGTATCAGGCCGGTAAAGTAGGTGAAGGTGATAAGAAGATTGATAGAATCAAGAGTGTCAGGATTTGGAGATAAGCTAGAAAAGAAGGTATACTATGGATTCTTGAAGATTTTGTGTGTGAAGTGTTATAGTTGAAATATGATATGCTAAAATCTATGCGAGCCTTCTTGATTACTCTGTTGTTTCCTTATTCCTTCTTGGTCTTACATCTACAAGTTTGTTGCTTTTATTGCTTTTTGCTAATATCTTTGGCAATAAGACAGTCTATGTTAGAAATCATAAATATTTGTTTACATTAAACGATATCTATGGTTACGATGTAGGTGAACGACTCCAAGAATCTAACAAGATCATCAAGAAATATCCAAATCGAGTTCCCATAAGTTCTTCATCTACACTTGCGTTTCTTAGAACTTCTTCCTCTTTATGAAGTGGTTAAAAGTCATCTCCATAATATTATGACAATTCACAATATTTACTAAACTATGAAATATGGTGTTCTACCTTCGAATGTTTTGGTAGGTAGCATATATAACCAATATACTAAAATATTCACTCTTTTAATCAAAAACTTCTTAGGTATTACCTTTTTAACCATTATGCTCCCTTGTCTCTCTCACGATGATTCTAATATTCTTCTCTATTACTCCATTTTGTTAAAAAGTATATAAGGTTATCAATAAGTGAAACCCTTATTTCTTTTTGCAGTCTTACGTTCACTTTTTTGAATGTAATAAGCAATTTAACTTTTATTTCAACAATGCAATCCACCTATATGTGCTATGGTCATACATAAATAACATAAAGAATCTACTCTCATTTAGTGAAACCTCACTCATAGGTTAACATACATCAGAATGAAGTAGTTCCAACCTTTACTTTGCTCTCCAAGAAGTTTATAAAAGAAAATCATGTTTGCTTACTAAGCTGACGTGCTTGACAAAGTTTGTTCTGCATGCAAATTCTCATCAATTATCACTCCTTTAATATCAATTATCACTCATTCACCACTAGCAAAGTCCATTTATATCCTTTATTAATCAATAGACCAAAACTTGATATATTTTTATCAAGGTTGGGAACTTGAAGTACATTGATATATTTTTTAATGTAGATCAACATGGCTTGCTCCCTTACTAGCGAACGACGACACAAACTAAAGCAAATTTTGATACTTCAACAAACAACAAATAATATGATGGTTTTCTTATTTGCTATCCATTATGTTATGTATTGTTTATACCTTCAATTTAAGGTCCATGAAATTAAAACAAAGGAAGAAAAAAGGATTGATAGAATGAGATAGATGTTTAGGTTGACCATAGATTGTGATAATGCTTGCATTAGTGAACTTCGTATGGATAGAGTAACCTTTAGGATATTGTGTGATATAGTAAGAGATGTCGAGGGTTTAAAAGACACTAGGAACACATCCGTAGAAGAGGTTATAGCAATGTTCATATACACCTTAGCTCACCATAAAATGAGTAGGACAATAAGCCTACTTTTTGTCCGTAGTAAAGAAACCGCCAGTCGGCAATTCCATCAAGTTCTTCATGCAATTATAAGATTGCATCATAATTTGCTCAAGAAGCCAAAGCCTATTACTCAAGATTCTCAAGATGAGAGATGGAAATGTTTTCAGGTAATTGAACATTATAATTAACCTGTAACATTAATATCATAACTTTTATGTGCTAAATCAACTTTTAGTTTTAATTTGTAGGGTTGCCTGGGAGTCTTAGATGGGACACTAATTAAAGTTATACCTCCTAATGAAGATAAGCCCCGATATCGCATAAGAAAATGATGTATTTCAACAAATGTTTTAGGTGTTTGTTGCCCAAACATGCAATTCATATATGTATTACATGGTTGGGAGAGCTCTGCACACGATGGTCGTGTGCTTCGAGATGCGATCTTAAGGCCTCACGGTCTATGAGTCCCTCGAGGTAAATTTCTTTTACAATATCTAATTTTGTTTCTCTTTGAGTTATGCTGCTCAATCATAATGATATGTTTAATTATGAAGGATGTTATTACTTATTTGACTCTGGATATTGTAATGCAAATGGATTTCTTGCTCCGTATCGAGGGCAACGCTATCATCTCAAAGAATTCAATGGCCATCGACTAGAGACAGCAGAGGAATACTTTAATATGAAACATTCCAAAGCAAGGAATGTTATTGAGAGATGCTTTGGATTGTTGAAAGGAAGATGGAAGATCCTTGCATCCCCTTCATTTTTCTCAATTGAAACCCAAGTTCGCATTATAATGGCTTGTTCCATTTTACACAACTTGATACGCAAATTCATGAGCTTTGATCCACAAGAGTCAACCATTGAAGATGAAGAGGAGAATAAGGAAGATGAGAGTGAAGAAGAAGATGAAATGGAATACATTACACAAATTAGTCCAACTGATGAGTGGTTGACATTCAGGAATAATATGGCAACCAACATGTATAATATATGGACAACTAGATCTAATGACAATGATGTATATTAGTAATTTAAGATATGTTTGTTTCATATGCTTATTAGATTGTTGAAATGTTTTGATTTCAATTAATGTACCTGAATGTTGAACATCTCTATTTGTTTACTATTAGTAATATATAACTGAGAGTTATTGGATTACTTTTGAAATGCACCCATATGAACATCTCTATTTGTTTGACTATGTGTTCGTGAGTTATTAGATTACATCGTTGTATTTAGATTTTTTAGCAACGTTATTTTTGTTATATGTTATTTCTTTGATAACTCTTACATTGTCGTACTTTTATTAGGAATGGCTATGGTTGCCCGTGGGAGGGGAAAGAATAAACAGTATTGGAAGGATGATGAGGTGGAAGCTTTGGTTGACGTTTTACAGGAACTAGCTTGCGATCCTTTATGGAAAGTAGATGGGGGATTTAAGAACAATTACATGGTTGAAGTGCACAAGATGTTGCTGAGCAAGATTCCCAATTTAATAAGGATGTTGATCCCCACATTGACTCTAAGATTAAATGGTTAAGAAACAAGTACAATCCAATTTCTGAAATGTGTATGCAAAGTGGTTGTTAGTGGGATGATGTTGAGCATAAGATCAATTGTGAGAAACAATGGTTTGATGAATGGTTCTTGGTAAGGACATCTAACTCAAAAGTTGATTGAACTCTTATTTTAGTAGTTTCTTTTCTCATAATTATAATATTTTCTTATTATTACGTTGTTAATGTTCTTCTTCTTGTAATTATTTTTTACATAATCACAAGAATGCAATTGGAATGTGGAACTTTAAATTCCCATATTTGTGAAAACTGGACATGATATGGGGTAAAGATAGAGCGATGGGACTCAAAGCTAAGGATATAGCTAAAGCAAGTGCTAAGGCTAATAGCCCAAAGAATATGACAGTGTGTTCTTCATTAGACAATGAAGATGAACTTGTTGTGGTATCTGATACACAAGGATCCTCAGCTATTTCTTCAAGCAGCTATGGAATAAAAATGCGAAAAAACCTGTCACCAAGAAAGGAAAGTTCTTACAAGAAAAAAAGACCAGCAACACTTCAGAATACTATTGAGTCAAGGTTAGACAACTTTACCGTTAAGTTTGAGTCTATTTGGGAACAAATAGCCTCACAATATTCAACTGTTACGAATGCTTTGATTGCAGAGTTAAATCTGATTCTTTAACTATTGAGAAGATGCAAGAGCTCATTAGTGAGCTTCTTAATATTGACATATCTCAAGTGAATGTTGGTAAGGCTGCTGTGTTATTCTGTAATGATCTTGCTAAAGTTCAGGTTTTGTTTGCTTTGCCTAGTCATTTAAAAAAGTCTTTTATACTTGGATTCCTCTATCCATCTTCTAGTCTATGAATCATTCGATGAAGCATATTTATATTTTTGTATGTATTATAAATTTATGATGCAATTGATGTTGCCTAACTAGGTTATTTTGTATTAGTTGGGAATTTTGTAGTTGTGATGCAAACAAAGTTTGTAGTGTTAACCTAGTTATTTTGCATCAATTAAAGGCATTTGGTTAAGGTATTGTGTGTAGCTGTGATATTTTACATCATTTGCATTATCAGAGGAATGTAAATTGTATTAAACTATGTTACTTGATTTTACTATAGCAATGAAATAGTAGATTTTATGGTTATGTCGATGAATTGCACAATATTTTGGATTATTAAACTATATTTTGAGGATATTATGTAACTAATGATGTGTTGATGCAAGAAAATACTGAAGTATTTTTTTTCTTTAAGAGCTATTGGAAAGGAAATATCGTAATATACATGATTTTAAACATTTTGTCATTATAAATAGGGTGCATAAAATATAATTAATTAAAATATTTTTTATATTTAATATAAAACAAAATTTTAACAAATTTTTATTTCTCAAGATTTTTAACAAACCAACCATTATCAATAGTAATGGTAATCATTCCTTCATCTTAACCAACCATCATAATTATAATGATTATATCCATTCCTATTCCTCACTATATT
>JAOQMQ010000002.1:29589340-29600005 GCA_027563845.1 Erythroxylum subrotundum
TAATGGTAATCATTCCTTCATCTTAACCAACCATCATAATTATAATGATTATATCCATTCCTATTCCTCACTATATTGATTCTCATTCTCATTCCCATTCTCATTCCCATTGCCGTCCTAATTAATAAATATAAAATAAATATAAAATAGTAGTAACAATTAAATTAATATTTTGAAAGAGGATGTCTCTCATTATTGTAACAAATCCAAAATTCTCTAATATTATTTAAAGATTTATAAACTATAATTTCATCCAACGTATCTACATTAACATCTTCTATTGCATTTAAATAAATTATAAGTCGGTAATATATAAAATTATTTTTATTGAAATATATTATACTTTAATTTTTAAAATAATATATCAGCCCACCATCAATAAATTTCCTTAATTGCATGTTCTTTATAAATGACCTTTTCAAGTTCACTATAATCAAGATCAAATAATAGTTCTTCTTCTTTGATGTAAAGTTAATATGGCTAATACAATGAATATCAATTGGATCATATATTCTCCTCTTTACTAGAGCTTTAAATATATAACAAAGAAATTATAAAATCAATAATAAAAAGTATAATGGCTTTAAAAAATTCAATCAATAATATAATTATTCTTCGTCCTCATATTATAAGTAACATAAACAAGGTAAATGAATCTTTAATATTCTAAACAATTTTGTTTCTTTATATGAATAATATTCACAACTTAAAGAAAAAGATGTTTGACCGAGAAATCTATTCGTAAGTTTTCTCAATATCAAGCACTTTCATCAAATAGTCTTTTAAGAGTTAAAAGATATAAAACTTTATTATTAATAAGTAAAGAATGAAACAAAAAGTACAAAACTTACCATGCTCCATTTTTTTCAACATAAGTTCCCTCTTTGTAGATAGTCTAATAAAACTCTCAAAATCTTCATGATATAATCTTATTTGATTGTTCTTTATTAGGGAAAATAACTTATATTCAATCACATAAGAAAGATTGCTCATAACATCAACATCTATATATGCATTTTCACTATATAAACACTAAAGATTGATAAAGTAAGTTATTAAGGGGATCTTTGCGTAAAAAACTTATCTTATTATCAATTAATAGGCTTGAGCAATTTTCCTTCCCTTTTAAAAGATTCATAATTATTTTGTGAACTCTATATACACTATCATATATATACCTTAGGTATGGCTTCTCATATTAGTTAACTATCTTTAATAACCCTTATAAGTGGAGTCACAATTTTTATAATGATCAAGTAAACATCCCAAATTTTATTAGGTAGAATAATGACACATTCCTTTAACATCTTTGATAACTTATGACTTAAAAAGTGTTTATTTGTCACTAAGTTTTGAAGTACTTATTTATTTATTATAAAATTTTCAAAGGTATAAATGTAGTTCAAATCTAGTAGCACCAGAATGCATAATCTCAACTTATTCTTCTTACTTTCTTAATCACAACAAAATGTGAGATGATTATAAAAAAATAAAATTTTAGGCGCATGTGAAATAATATTAAAAATATAGTTCATACTACCAATATCTTTTAAAATGAGATCTATACATTACACTAGATATGAAAATCAATAAATATGTTCATATTTTGATTGTAACAAGTATGTAACTAATACATAATTGGTTGTATTATTTGAAATGAAGCATACTAAATTTTTTGGTCTAACCCATTTGATAATTTGATAAAATAATTCAAATAAAGTATGAACATTTTTTACCATATCAAAAGTATTAACATACTTGATAAAAATTGTTCTAATATTACAATAAACAGAGAAATTAATCAAAATTTTTTGTCTTTGATTAGCCTATCTGTTTGTTATAATAGTGCATCATTTTGTTCCTTAATTAGACTTATACAAATCTATAATCAACTAGCATTATTTTTTCAAATCTTAAAGTAAAGGCACGTGAATCTCATAATAAGAAGGTGCCTTAAATTTAGGATCTATCATCATTGTCTATTGTTTCTTGAAAATAAGGTGAATTTAAAGCATTTAAAGGAATATATAAATGATAGCAACTAGTAGCTCAAGCTTTTTTACATTGCAAAATCCCATTTTTATCATACAAAACACTTTCTAAACTCATTTGAGAACTAAAATTATTTCTTGGAGGAAGATAAGTATCAAATTAGGAATTGCAATAGAATGGGTCATCTAGGTCGTGACATGATCTTAGCATAAAGCTTAGTCAATCTCGAGCTGCATAGCATAAAATCAAACTTAAAACAACTTGAACTTTCAAAAATGATATTATTTTGGTTAAATTGCCTAAAATGATGTTGTTTTGGATAATTTTACCAAAATAATTTCCTTTTGGCAAAGGTGTTCAGGCTGACTTTAGATCAATCCTGTTGGCTCAAGCCTGACCCAAAGCTTAATCAATCTAGACGTGAACCATTGAATGCCGACTAGATCGAGATGATTTTGTCAAACCTAATATCAATGTCAACATTTGTTCCTTTATCTAATACTTTTACCTTATTATCTCCAAAAGATACATTAGGAGTCTCTTTATTTTTCTTTTTCCCTTTTTCTTGTTTTTACAAATAATTTTCAGTAATCTCATGTACATCAAATGGTGTAGATGGATCCACATATACTTCATTAAAGAACAGGAACCTATGGAGCTTCAACTCAACTCTTACAAGAAAGGATCTGATTAGAAATGCTCCAATATTATCTTCTTTAAAGACTAAAATCCTACAAACTAGTCCTAACTTAGATAATGATATTGTCATATAGAAATATACCACTAATGGGGTGGTCAATAATTTGTCTTACAGGAAAGTATTTTCCAGCAACCTTCCAGTTCTTCTATGGACAAAAATAGTCTGGTCTAACCATCTTCAACCGAGAGCATCAACAATCCTTTGGCTTGCAAGGTTAAACAAGATTCTATTGTTTATAAGATTTCAAGGTTTACTTACCTTACTAATTGGTGTTGTCTCTGCAGATGGGATAAGGAAACCTCAGACCATCTTTTCTTCAAATGCAATTATGTCAGATATTCCTGGAAATCATTCATACTAAAGTGTTGTTTAAGTGAATTTCCAGAGGATTTAAGCCAAATTAAACCTTGGTGTGCTGATCTAAGATTTCAAAGTAAAACTATCAAAAGGTGCTTTTACATCTCTCTTTTTGTCCTAGTCTTTGCAGTTTAGAATGAAAGGAACATCAATTTTTCATGACAAGTGCCTCTCTGTTGAGCATTTCAACACATATCTATTTCAACATACTAGAGCTCACATTAGCATCTATAAACATAAGGATTTAGACTTGTATTATCTCAACGATGTCTGGAGAGTATAAACACATGCATGAGTTGTATTTGCCTTAAATAGTTGTTAGATGTAATCTTATAGTGTTTCTATATCTTGACTTTACAAGGTGATTGTGTTGGTATTAGTTATGTTGCCTTTTATGGCTTAATTTAATTCAAAATTTCTCAAAAATGGCACTTTGTTACAAGAAGTAATATCATCGTTTGTATCAGCAAGATGTTCTTCATGTTATAAATTCCTCCATAGTTAATCATTCAACTACAAAACATAAACTTAGATTGGAGGATGTTAAGTTTGTTGAATCTTTTTCTAATGATTGAGTGTTAGTCATTGTAATTTTCAACCTAAAATGTGTAAAAGAATACCAAAATTGAATATGTGCAGATAATTTACACATATGTCAAGATAATATGTTGCTTGTAAAACTTTCACTACCTACCATTTTGTATGAAACATGGCAGGAGAGGAATAAAAGAACAGATTGGTCCGATACAATTCAACTACAATATCATGATTCATGTCAAAGATAAGGGAAGTGCTGATCACAAACTATCACAAAGCTGTAATTGTTGCATTCAATACATCGGGTTTAACTTAAGAATACCTTAAGCTGTAATTGTTAGAAATGGACTTGTTTCATATATTATCCTAAAAGAAATAGTTAGCATATTTGATTCCTTTTGAATTGAACGTAGAGGATTCAAACAACACATTACAGGGCCTTGCCATTTTTGCATTTAATATATTTATTTAATTTCCAAAAAAAATATTTACAAGAACTATCATTTCATGAAAGAAAATATCATGCTTTGTTCACATTGATTCTGAATCAAATAGTGGTCATAGTAATGAAAACATTATATGCTTGATAGGAAGCTTTTATTTTTTTTTGATAGAACGTTTGTGCTTAGCGCATATTATTGATATCCATAGTTAAAGCATCATATAGAAAAAAAGGAGGACATATCCCTCATTCGAAATCAGGCATAGAATTAGCTGCCCTAACTATCGTATGAGTAACTTGATTCGCTGGTTTTCGTACAAACGCATATGAGGTAAAAGGAAGCTCGTTAAGCAGAGCTTTACAATCCTGAATGATCATCGAAAAATATGAAAAAACTGTAAGCGTAGAATGCAAAAATTGAGTAACAATCTGACAATCCGTTACATACCAGGGATAGTTAAAAACTTATATCGATGATCTTTTAGTACAATGAGATATGCTAGAGATCAAGTACTAACTACGCACTACTCCACCTAGCTAGTCCACGGTCAAGGTTTGAACACCCATCTTAATGGATAAAGGATGCTAACTGTATTAACCTTAAGAGCACTTTGTATTCTCAGATTAAGACTATAGTATCAAACTATCAGGAAGAAATGAAGTCTTTGAATTAACAATACCAAGAAGATACTACCATAAACAAAAGTTGACAAATCTTGAATACATTGTTTTCATAATCTCAAACATTTGTCGACACAGAGCGACCAAACTGCCTTTGTTTCCTGACAAGAAAAATTTTATGTTGTGCCAATTCTCTGATCAAGAATGTAGATTCTTTGCATTCCTTGAAACAAACTACTGCTTTCGTCACTCAGACCACAAAGTCTTTGAACCTTGTCATTTATGGTGTTATGCTGATATATTTCTCTAGTTTCCACATACAAAATTTTGCAGAATTAGAGGCCCTGACAATTCACCACAGGTCGGACCAATCCCATCTTTTATTTTGGGCCAATCCAACTTTGTAAATCCATGAGCTCTACCATATCTTGCAAGTCTTATATCTTGTTCTTACATTACAAGTTATTACCATTTCCTTGTTCCCTTTATCTTGTTCTTCATGCACTGTGCTGGTCTTTGACTTTAAGCGCAAAAGGTCATGTAATCTAGACATAAAAACTAAAGCAACAGACAAAAGACGGGAGTGATGTGATTTTGCAAACAAAATAAAGTGACTGAAAATTTTATTCCTCAAATCACTGAATCCAAGAGAATAGCTGCCGCCATTAATCATCCAAAATCTGAGGTAAGAAGAACTGACAGTCCGGTACACGAGTGGAAGTACACTGTCAATGTCTAAGCCAACGGAGGTAGGTTACTACTTCTCCTAGAGGATCCAAAGGGATCCTTAGGCCTGTTTTGAATCCGAGTAGAAGCCATAAAGTGAGAATAAAGCTAGGCAAAGTGGTCACAAGACTCAAGCGGGCCTTTCTTTTGAAAAGAAACACTGGAACAAAACAAGTTGGTAACTCACGTCCCTATTTATCCGCCCAACTGTGCCCGAACTGCTACCCCATTACCACACTTGATCTCCATATTATCCTTTCTTTTTCCCTCAAACTCTGTTACAATTTCTGATCAAAACAGGAGACCTAGAGAATTCCACTATTGGTTGCCGATAGAAAGATGAAGTGGGGCAGAAAGAAACCTACTTCACCTTGTTCTTTCTCTCGGCCTTCTTTAATGTCTCATGTACTTCCCTCTTCCTGGCTGACAAAATTCAAGCAAATGAGCGTGAACCCAGAAGAGAGACGTGGGAAAGCAAAGAGAAAAGGCAAGTGGAAACATGGAACTATCAACTCGCCACAATTGGTTGATGGTGGAGGAGGTGGCAGATTCTATAGAGGTGAAGGTGATGATTTTTGGAGATTGTCTTTTGGAGATGATGGTTTCGATGGCAAAAGGAGTAGGGGCATCTTAACTTCGGTTGTATATGATTCAGAAGATGAGCCAGGTTTTGCCCCATCAAGTTATCAGACCTGTAGATCAAATGCTCCAAGGGCAACAAGTGAAGACAATGATGAGTTCGTCCACTCTGCTTCTGGTTTAAGAAAGATGAGAAATTTAACAGGAAAAGATGAGATTTTTCCAGAAACGAATACAGATATAAGAGGAAAGGTGGCAGAAATTAGAACGCCAAGACTGAGACTTGAAGAAGATAAGATATTTGGGAAAGCAAGCCAAAAGTTTTATGAAGAGAAGGCAAAGGAATTCAATGTAGAAGACGCGCCATATCATGAAGCAGAATCCGTAGCCGGGAGATCAGTAGCAAACACTGGTTATGAAGCTGGTATGAGCAAAACAAGAGAGACTCTGGAGAAGAGGGATTGCGAGTTTCCAGCTTATTCCTATTCAAGGGAAATTTGCTACCTCTCTCCTGTGAACTCAAAAGAATCATACCCGAGAGAGACTGATGCAGACTCTAAATTTGCTGATGCAAAAGAATGTGAAGATCTTTCTTCGGAAAACTTGAATTGTGAGTGGCAAAACCTGAAAGCGATGAAGATAGAGGAATTGAAGTCAAGAGGTGAGAAGCAGAGGAAATCTATGTACATAAGCAGGGAATTACAGAGCAAAAGGGCAAAGGACAGCAGCACAGTCAGAGTTCACTCCCCAAGAAGAGCAGAAATCTGCAAAGTGAAAGCTATTGAAGACATGAGAAAAGCCAAGTTTAGAACAAGGAAGAAGAAGAAAACAAAAAAACAAAAAGCATCAGCGATGGGGTTGGAGAGTTTTGCAGTAGTAACATTTTCAAAGGATCCACAAAATGACTTCAGAGAATCAATGATGGAGATGATTCAAGAGAAGGGAATTAACAGGCCCGAAGAGCTTGAAGAGCTTTTAGCCTGCTATCTGACACTGAACACCGACGAGTATCACAGTCTCATCATCCAAGTCTTCAGGCAGGTATGGTTTGAAATGAAACAGGCTTGTTATGATTATGATTCTGAATCGGAGACTGAACAATTCTTGCCGTGATCCTGATCGTGCCATAACAAAATTGTAATTACAATGTAAATAAGCTATAACGTTATTATACTAGCATTACAGTTTAAATCCTCATCGTACTTGGTCTCTTTAAATCTATGGCTGTGACTGTGAGTTATGATTATAAACAACTTCAATATCCATTTCAGGCGACAGTCGCAGGCATATAAGATTGGTATTACCAGATGGACCAAACAAAATATGTTACAAGAGCTATTTTAACACCTTCCTTTTTCATTTTTGGCTTCTTGTCCTGTCATGTGCTTCCTGGTACCCAGTGCCTTCTCTCACCCAGAGATTATGGAATCTCTTAAAGCCTTCGCCGTTTTTGTTCCGGATCATTAAAAAATTCAATCGGTTTGATCGGCTCGATTATAAAAATCTTGAATCATTATATTTTTTTATTCGGTTTTCAACTTTCCAGCTCAATTTACTTTAATATTTGTAAATTAATAAATTTTTATAAATAAAAATAAATTAATCCCTTCTGATCCAATCTTACTGATTTAACTTCTGGTTAAAACATTAGCTTTTAAAGACAAAAGATTGGAGTATATGAAAGCTGACATCGTTTTAGATGGTTAGTCTAATTTCCATAGAAACCTACAAACAACTTGTGCAGTCACAAGATTTCGTCGGCGGCGGTGACTGAGAATGAATAAAATCTTGTTGGTATGTGATTTCTCCGCCATTCATTCGCAAGAGACAATTCAGTCTCAACTGGAGTATGGTGAGTCCCAACTTTGGAAATATTTGAGTTCCACCTCCATTCATGACTCTTGACCAATATTATACCAGGCTGTGTCCAGAGACTTGGACCAGGTGACGTTTCCACGACCCATGTGCTCATGTTTCAAACCGAATTAGTAAAACAACTGTCTTCCACTTCTCATCGTCAATTTTGTTATAGAAACAGCAAGAACTTTCTAAACTTAGAATGACGAGATCGTATGTAGTGAACGCTACCAACCAAGACCACTCTGTGAGGAAAGACTCGGTACATGATGAATGAAACAATAGTACACCAAGAATGTCATAATTATTGCTCTATATCATGGTATCACCTGTCTGAATAGTTGTTTGATAACTATTATCTCACCAAGCATTCATTGTCGGAGAACAACATTATGAGCAATTATTTCCAGTTCGTTCACAACCACACTCATCCCCTATTCCCTCTCCCTTGTATTATACTATCCCTTTCTGGCTATTTGCCAGTAATTTTCTGAGAAGAATATATGGTCTGGATTTGGAGAAGATTGAAAAGTTCACTTCAGTTACTTGAAGAATGGCTCAATCTGAAATGCATCCAATTCAAGGCATATGATACTAAATTCCAGTAAAAGAAAAGGCTTATAGAGGGAGATTTTGTTAAATAAATTGGACCAGATATCCCAAGATTATGTGTCAAAACCATTTTCTCCTTACAAGTGTCTTAACTCATGTTTTCCTCAAAACATGTAATATATCTTTAGTAGCTTAAGTTACACAGTAAACAAGGATGATTTGTCTCAGGAATTTTGCACCAACCAATCTAAAGGATAACTCACCTGAAACTACAAGAATCGTACATTGTTGAGTAAACGAGATAACATATAGGATGTCTGTACATATTATTATGATAAAAGCCAGCACACCTACCTTTACTACATCTGAGGTTCTAAGGCATCAAAACTGGGAAAAAAACAGTTAACCAATATCAAGTTCTCCCTGCAGGAGTAAGATGCCCCATCTGTTCTGCAATATTATTTACATTCCTCAAACTCCACCAAAATCTCCCATGATCACCAGCTTTGGTTTCATTTTTTCTAATGTCAGTGTCCTTTTTTTCTGATTGAACATCGTGAGTGTCAGTCGAACCGGGATTCTCAGTCAAAAACTGTTCCCAGAATACGTCATTGACGCCAATACCTGCAGCAGGAGCAGTTCCAGCTGCTTGGTCTTTTTCAGGAAAAGACTCTTGAGCAACAGCTACACCAGGATCAGAGTTCATGTCAATAACAGGAGATCTCGGTCGAATATCAATGTTAAGATGTACGCAAGAAACATCTGGGCTTTCTGCACAACTTGTAGATTCGTCTAATTCTCCAGTGGAATGGTTTTGATGGTGGGTATCACCAGCATTATGAGCAATACTCTCCCAGAATGTAAGGGACGACTCCAATTGTTCAAACAGTTCCATGTTTAATGGCACAGCAAAGTTGCTCACCACATTTTCTCTACCTGGAACTTGGGATGTCACCATCATAGTATCCTCCATGCTGGTCTCATCACAGAAATAACCAATTCTGGGTAGCCTTCTCTTTCTATCATGACCTTCAAGTTGCTGCATGAGATTTAAAGAAAGCCCTGGCTTTTGTAAGGCTCGTGCTACAAAAGACAGCATATGTTGCTGTCTTCGTTCCATTTGTTGCAACTTCTCCTTTAAAACCTTCATTTGCGACTCAAATACTTGCCGCTCCTGTTCGTGGCTCTGTATCTGTGAAATTAGAAATTCTTTATCAATTTCAAGTCTCTCTATGTCATCCCTGTATCTCTGACGTTCCAACTCTGTCAATGGACTAGCCGCGTGTACATTCTGCATAGAATGACTATGAACTGGTTTTCTTCTGTGAATGTTCTTCAACAGGTGTGGTTGGCCTCTAATAAAATCCTCGTTTGCAAACTCCCATTGTTCTGGATCGACTTTTCTAAAACCCTATGGAATACAGAAACAATCCACTCAACAAAAATGGAAAAGCTTACACATAGCCACATACAGAATAAAAGGAAGGTATCTAGACATACATATGTATTGAGCTGCCTGATGAAGCTTGAAAAGTTGTTGTGTTTGAAGAATCTTGGCAGCAAATCCCTTGCAAAGTCTGGTGGATTCCAGACAATAAAACTTTTATTACTAGCACTCCATGAGACAATTGAATCTGTCGACGGATCATCCACCATCTCATAAGTCTTTGTGAGGAAAGGTGGTAGCGAAGACGAACTGCCCTGAGATTCATCCATTTTAAACCCCTAATATGTAATCAAAAGCAACAGTAGCAACTGCGCTCCTAGAAAACAAACCTTATCAAAAACCAAAGTTCAATCATGTACACACGACCTAAACCCCCTATATATATACAAAAGCTATTCTATCCTTCAAGGGAATTCCAGAATCCCTGAATTCCCCAAAAAACCAAATCACAGACTTCGGATTCACACTTAAAGCTTCAACCTTTGGATCAAAATGGAACAAAAATCTCCTGCCGCTTGCAGAATTTCAAACAAGACCATCAAGAGTCAACGAACCCACCTTCAAAATTCCAATCTCCACAAGGATTTAGTTAAATGAAGTTCTGTCAACTTCTAATCTCGCCAAAAATCCGATACCCACGACTCAAAATGACACAAAATCAAGCCAAAACAACAAAACTCAATAGGACTCACTACCCTTTTCAATCAAGACCACCCTCAAAGGACGTAAGAAAGCAAAGAAACTGAAAATTCTTACAGCTATCAAAAGCTAAAACAACAAAACCCAAGCACTTAAATTTCTGTTATTAGCTGGAATTCACTCAAAAGGAATCACCCCACCTATTTGACAATTCAT
>JAOQMQ010000002.1:29605554-29625595 GCA_027563845.1 Erythroxylum subrotundum
TTAATTATTATATAATTTTAAACCATATGAAACATAAATGAAAATATATCTAACCAAATCTTTTATATGGATTATAAAATAAGTAAAATTAATATTAAAAATAAATATTAAAATATATAAAAAAGTCAAATGATATTATATAATTTTCAAAATAAACTTGAAGATGAGTTTGTGTGTATTATAAAAATTATGTGTAAAACATAAGGGTAAAAAAGACTAAAAAATATGCTCATTAATTGATCTGAAAAATTTACTTAAAAAGTGCTTTTTTGATAAGCTCTAAATTTGAGCTTCTTAAAAAGTTATATTTTAGTTGCTAAAAAAAATTATATCTACTAAAAAAATATTTTTTTATTTTACAGTAAAACACTCATTAAAAATAAATTGTGAAAAAAAAAGTGCTTATTCACTCGTCCAAAACTCAACAAAACAGTTACTTAATCCTGAAATTTGACGTAGCTAATTCTAACATTATTTATAAGTTGTAACAGCTTCCGTCCAAATCAATTCGACAATGTCTTTCATTTCTTAAAAACTAAGGTTTTTCAAACCGAACGGAAGTTAATTTGGCAGGGTCTGTGTGTTGCATAGAACCTCCGAATCCAGCTTCATAAATGCATATCTTTAGGACAATCAAGGGCCCAGAGAAGCCTGATTGGCTGGAGAGCCGGCCCTTTTTAAAGTAGTCAAGGCCCAAATATCCGGAAATGGAAACATTGGGAAGAATAAACAAATAAAACTATTTTTTTAAGTAGGATGATGATATGAAAAGGGCAAAAGAGGGTTGGACCGGGGCAGTGCCTCGTGGGTGGCGAGCATGTGGGCCATCACGTGAGCCCACCATTTTAACGGACATGATTCGGACTACTGTGGAAGAGGTGGTCCCCACTCCCCTCCGCACACACAGAGACAGAGGTCAAAGTGGACCCCAATTGGTGGTGTTGTCGTGTTGATCTAATAATAATAATAATACTACTCCCGCAATCGTTGGGATGAAGTTAAGATAAAGTAATATTCTTTTGTTTAAATGGCAATCCCGGACCGGACCCAAATACGAGTGGGATTGCAATCCAGTTCATTGATGAACGGTTGGAGTCCGCGGCGCACGTGCGGCGATATAGTTGAATTTATGGACACTGACCCACTTTCTTACATTCAGTTTTACTCTCTCCACGAACAAGAACATACGGTAACATGGGTACATGCTAATTTTGGGGACAAAGCAAGGTGGTGACCTCCCAAATCACGTTCAATTGTGCACTAGCTTATAGGTGTCATTATACCCCTTTCGTCAAAAACCAACATTAGTTGAATTGGGCAGACCCACATGGATAGGCAAGGTCACGTGAAGAGAGGGAAGGAGCAAAGTAGCAACAGAGGGGACAGAGTTTATCCCTTACTTTGTCTCTTATTTTGTACAATTGAATCTCAGTCATTTATTTATATAAGTCTTATATGAACAAAAGATTCTGGCATCAACAGAGGGTGGTGGTTTAGGATTAAACATATCATCTTATCAAACCCCCTCATATATGCAGCCGTTTAAATTTTGAGGTCAGAATTTTGCCTCCTATAAAGGACCTATTCGATTCGAGCGGGGATTAATTTGAATATAAATGACTTAAAAGTACTTTTCTATAATTAAGACCCTCTTAAAATACCTGATTTAAAAAAAAAACCAAAAAAACATATCATCTTATGTCATGTCGTAAGGACACATGCATACATACTATTATAAGTTAACTTACAAAAGCTGACAAAAGTGACAGACTGATCCAACCCATCCCACAAACGAATGAAATAAAATATCACCTTACCTTACCTGGGCCTGCCACTCAGGCAACGTATCAGCTTGGCACATTGGTCAAACCCAAACCCTACTTTCGATGCTAGTCAACTTTACGTTACCCCTTGGGCCTTGCTTGAGCTACTTACACGACGTCGCTTTTGTTGCCACCCGATCTCTTTTCTTAAAAGCCTAAACACGTGGGACAAACCCGTTCACTTTAATGGTCTTATGGTAAATTTCGACTCTTAGAAGGTCAATTCCCCTAACTGCTTGTATTTAGCTCACCTTCCCCAACCCACCCCCTTCCTTCAGTATAATTGCTTGCGACACTCCCTCACTAACCAGTCCGAAAGCGAAAATAAAGACCTAATCAAAATATAATTCGCTGTTTGTTTCTAGATCATTTTTCCTGGGAGAGACCTCGTTCTACGGTGTGATCGCTGCTGTTACTGATACGGAGAGAGTAAAAATGACGTCAGGGACGAGAATGCCGACGTGGAAGGAGCGAGAGAACAACAAGAGAAGAGAGAGGAGGAGGAGAGCGATCGCCGCGAAGATCTTTGCTGGGCTGAGAATGTACGGTAATTACAAGCTTCCCAAGCACTGTGACAATAATGAGGTCCTCAAAGCTCTCTGCAGCGAAGCTGGTTGGACCGTCGAAGAAGATGGCACCACATATAGAAAGGTAAAATCTAAACTCTAAATGTGCACTTTAGCTCTCTATTTGACGCAGACGATAAGTTGCGCCGGCAGTGTCAGATTATCGGTTTTAATTAGATCTGATTTTTGATTGCTTCCTTCAAGTGATCGGAACTGTGACTCAAATTTTTTTTGTTTCGTTTTGTTCACGATCTCTTAAATTTTTTAGGGTGTGCTAACGCGCGCCGGTCCTATCAGCGTATGATAGCTTCTCGGCTAACGCGTTATGATGGACGGTCGAGCTTGTTTTTGCTACACTATACTTTTTTAATTTATTCTTTCAATGCACGGAACACGAGATCGAAAGATTCGGTCTGCGTCGATGTTTTGGTAGGAACATGGTGGACAGGGAACTCAGAGAGATAAGTAAAATCTCGCGACAGGTTTTGGACCAAAGTGTCCTTCGTCTGTGAACGAAATGACACGTCGGTTATTCCGTTTAAAGGAAGGGCATTGTCTTGATTCAACAGCCTTTGTCTTTTTAATGACACGTCGGTTATTCCGTTTAACGGAAGGGCATTGTCGTGATTCAACAGCCTTTGTCTTTTTAATGCAACTGCTGTTTCGATGTTTGCATCTTTTCCCCTACTTTCAGTTCTCACTCTGACGCCTCTTCTGGAGATTCCCCGTACTTTTTGCATTTTCTCGTGACCTGTCAATCTCCCTTAATTACTCTGAGGTCGTTTAGGACTTTTTTATGTTGGATTCTTGCATTAGCTCCCGTGATTCCCGGAAAATGCAGAGAAATTTGGAGGTTGGTCTAAAAGTAATTGCCCTGATCGGGGTTACTACGCAATAATGCAAAGGGAGATGCTTTTTATGACTTTTATGATTTGGCTACTTAGTTTAATGGGGATTCGGTGGCAACTTGGAACTTGTTGTTTTACTAAGTTTTGGTGATGAAAGGATGAGAAAGACAGTCCTTTTTCTTTTTCGTCTTTTGGGTTTTCAATGGGGCAAATTGTGGGCGGAGGGAGATATGGGATCTTGGATGCACTTTCTTTCAAAAGTATGGTTTAGGAATATAAATGAAGCGTGTTTAGGGTGGTTAGGGTGTCTTTGTGTGTTCGATTATTGTCGTAGAAACATGTGGGGAAAAATGGCGTGTCGTGGGGTGGAGTATATGGATAACGCCATCGTTTAAAATTAATTTCTAGTTAACAAAGTCTTTGTCGGGTCGCGATTACTCTAATTCCCTACCATCTCTTCACCACTTGTTTTTTGAAGTCGTGGACGAAGCCAGCCTTAGTGGTTAGGACTTGGGAAGTTTCATATTTATCACTTGTTAAGGCAAGGAATTTTGGTAGCTTAGAGTAATAGCGGGTTAGTGTTAGTTATGTCCACGTGAGTTGGTGTGGTGTCCTTCTCGAACGTGTAATGAGATCTGGATAGGAGCCAACTATCACTGGTAGTTTAGCAGTAGTATTGGAATTGACACTTGGATATGGAATATCTTCTAATGTGAAAAAATTTCTTGCTGATCATTTATGATTCAACCAGAGGCTGAAAACCAATTTCTGCCGTAGACCAACCCCCTAAATAAAAATTGCGAAGAGATAAAAATGAAAACGTTGATGGTTGATACGGTTGATGCCCTTGGCATGTCACCAGTCAACGGTTTGTTTGGAAAGTGCATTCTATTAGCAAACCCCGATCCTCATTCCTCAAACCACTGCCCCTTTGGAATCAAATCGGTTTTAAGAATCAGAGCTTGCCATTTCCACATTAAAAATATATTTGGAAGCTGTTACTAATAGCCTTTCCCAACTCAGTTTCCACTTCCTTGGCCACTTAATCTGGCACAACTGGTACAAACTGAAAATATAAGATGTTAAGTTGACCATCTTCGTGCAAGGGAACATATGTATTCACAATGGCTGGATATTATTTTTTACTTGCTACTTTTAGTTGTATGTTATTTTTCTTGTAGGTGTGATTTAGCATGTGAAGACATTTGATAGTAGCAGAAGAATGACTAGTGAACCTTTCTTCACATATGGAAGATACTACTTGTTTCTTAAACGCATTGAAGAGTTAATATTGAATAACAGTTCCATCCTTAAAGAATGGAAAATCTTCGATTAATAGGTATAATGGCTTTGATTAATAGGTATAGTGGCTGCCTTCATTCTAAAACATGCCCTTTGATCCTTTGATGTGCTCAGGATCATGACTAGAATTGGTGTGCTGAGTTTACTTAGAGTTGTTTATTTTCTTAGAACAACACTATCTCCTAAATTTTAATGTGGTTAGAATCTTTCAAGAGAAATTGAAGGTTTCGCTATGTTAGTGTACATGAATTTGAACTTGTGAAATTGAGGGGCTATAGTGAGTGCAGGATATAATGGTGTCTTTTCATGTTATCTAGCTACCATGATATGACCCAAAAATTTTGTTTGACATTTCACTTCTGTAACTTGTTTGCATTTCTATAGGGTTGCAAGCCTGTAGAACCTATGGACATTGTGGGAGGGTCTACTTCAGCTAGTCCATGTTCATCCTATCAACCAAGTCCATGTGCGTCCTATAATCCAAGTCCTGCCTCATCTTCTTTCCCCAGTCCTGTAGCATCTCGTTATGCTGCCAATGCTGGTTGCAATGCCGATCCCAATTCCCTTATACCTTGGCTGAAAACCCTCTCATCTAGTTCATCTTCAGCCTCATCTAAGAACCCTCACCATCTTTACATTCATACTGGCTCCATAAGTGCTCCAGTCACCCCTCCCTTAAGCTCCCCAACTGCCCGAACCCCACGCACTAAAAATGATTGGGATGACCCAGCAACTGGTCCTTCATGGTTAGGACAGAACCATACTTTCTTGCCTTTGTCAATGCCCTCCTCTACTCCACCAAGTCCTGGCCGTCAGGTCCTGCCAGATTCAGGATGGTTCACTGGCATCGAGATCCCTCAAAGTGGACCATCTTCACCCACATTTAGCCTAGTATCACGAAACCCATTTGGCTTTAGAGAGGAGGCATTATCAGGTGCAGGGTCACGCATGTGGACTCCAGGGCAAAGTGGGACATGCTCTCCGGCAGTTCCCTCAGGTATTGATCAGAATGCTGATGTTCCAATGGCAGATAGTATTGCAGCTGAGTTTGCATTTGGAAGCAATGCAACAGGCTTGGTAAAACCGTGGGAAGGAGAAAGAATACACGAAGAATGTGTATCGGATGATCTTGAGCTCACACTTGGGAACTCAAAGACCAGGTAAATTGGTATGGATCTAATGGTCGAACCTTTAGCAAGGTCTTCCAATATCTTTATTTGTCTTTATTGAAGTTGCAATGATTTACTTTTTTTGTACAGGTAAAGAGGACTAATAGAAGAGATGCTTGGAGAGAGTCATTCATGGGTCTGTTCATATGGCTTCTTCTTCCCTTAATGCCTTCATGTGAATGACTGCCCGTTCTACATGTTTTGGTTGGCAAGTTAGCTGAGTTAGAAGTACAGTGAGTAGGACAACCTGTTTATTCTTTTTACCTTTAGTTTCGACAAAGAATCTCAAATTGGATTACATATATTTCTTGGTGGTGACTTTGCCCCTTCAATTCAATCAATTTGCTTGCTCTTTTCATTTAATTTTTTCCTTACAGGAGTTTCATTTATAGCCTTGATATTCTGTATGATGTTGGCTTTCTGGTTGAATAGCCTTTGGATTTCAAGAGCATTACTTCCCTGTGTGTATCCTTCCTGTTATCTTCAGTTTGAGACACATTACTGTTCCTCCGATGTGTTATCGTTGCATTTGAATACAAATGGTCCTTTAAAGTTTTTTGCCGCAACTAACCCAAGATAAGATTGAACAGATGAGCAAGCTGAAGGCACGTAGGTAAAATTTGATCAACTTTGACTTTGAGATGTAGAAAAGGAAAAAGTTGAAACATTGTTGTCCTGAAAAATATCATGGGCTTTTGGCGCATGGAGAAAAGAATCCAATATTTTGACTCAGATTCAATATTGTAATAATTGTATTTCGGAAAGTTGCAAGTTTGGATTGGTTACTATGGCATTAGCCTGTTTATCCAGTGAAAGGAGTAAACAGATCATAAGTATCTGAGAAACAAGTTGCAGCAACTGAGTAATCAGAGGAATTTGTTGAAACAACGGACTGGTCAATAGTTGCTGCCTGATGTACCCGCTATATGAATCAAGTAGGTTAGGATTCTGATTTAGATGTTATTCTCATGTAGTACCAAATATTTCAAGAAAGTCAACTCAAGTTAAGCATAAATGTTTCTAACTATACTCTTACTGAGGGTATTTGAAGGGTCTAAGGCGCAAGCCAACTTTTACATTAGCAGACATTAGGATTTCGGTTGAACAACTTTTTCCTGTTCAGAATCACTAAACAAGGCAAAGATGAATTCAAAAGCATGCTCAGTCAATTGCCAAAATGATAGTGTAATCATGCTTTAGTAAGCACTAGGCTACATTTTTTGACTTGCATGATGACAAAGCTGGATAAATTGAATTCCCAAAGCATCATCATTAAGATAAAATAATGGACCCCAGCTGGTCTCCAGCGCAGTTGTCATTACATTTGAAGCAATCTCCCACTTTGGCTTCAGGGGGATATCTTTTTTTGACCAGTGAATGTCTGATGAGGGTAATCCTATCAGCTCTTACGAGAAAGACTAGTAAAGAGGAGGGGAGAGATTTGTGTAATTGCCTTGTATCGCTAAATGAATGAATATTTAAGTTAATGCCTTTGGAAAGTTTCACCTATGTGCAGGTCTGGAAAGAGCATTATACACATCCAAATAGGTTTATCTGTGCATTTATGTACATGAATTGACATCATTTTTGAACTTGAGGCTTCCTTTTCAGCCTCTCCTTAGACCGCCAGCGGAACAAGCTGTACACAACATCAACGACTTCATATGGGGTAAAGAATATGTTGAAGAATCGCTATCTGTAAAATCACACATCGGAGAATGCTTCTAGTTTGATGCAACACATTCAGGATTCCAACCAATCACGTCTCTAGCTTCTGATAGAGGTTTGAGAGAGCATGATAAAGAATTGCAGCAGCAGGAGGCTTCGGCAGTGTGCCAAGAAGTATATCTGATGCGGTTATTGATTGGCTACCATAGAACCTGCAATTCTCTTGTGATCGAGTGGCCACAATACTCCCTTCAAGTGAACAGCCAACAAATGCTCCTGGACATTTAATTATCAACAAGTAAGCAGATTTAGGAACATCATCATGTAAATGGAAAAATAGTAGGAGAAGAAGTTTGAGTCTTTAGGTGCCATAAAACTTAGTTTCACTTGAGGAAAATATCAAATATGATAACATTTTAGGAAACCAATGTGATAGACATTGGAATCTTTATTTAAGTTTTCTATCATTGTATCATTCGCAACAAACAACAATTCCCAATGAGTAAAGCCATACCTTTACTGCAACTGTATGTATAGCAAGCAGCAAAGCCACCATCACCAGCTCGTAGATCAGCTTCAGCTGCCCTTCCGATAATGCCAACAGCAGCACTCAAACCAGCCCCAAATGAAAGGTGTGCATTGCCACAAAAGGTTTTCACAGCATCTTTTGTCCTCAGCACTATTATGAAATCTGTCAATTCACCCCCAGCCTGCACAAAATTCAACCATAGACAGGATAGCACATAAGAAAGAGTGAGAAGAAAGAGGAAAAAGAGATGCCAAAGATTCCACGTTAGGAACATGTAAGTTCCACATCTCTCAAGTGAAGAATATGCGTATATCCACAGTCATATAATAATTTGGAAGAAGAACATCTTTTGAACAGGGTCATACAAATGCAACTCCTACAAACTCTGAAGAGTAGGGAAATTTTGGAGACAAATGTATGTTGTATAAAACTACTTGCAGGGTCTGGAAATGAAATATATGGGAATATTATTATATACAGATATCACAAATAAAAAAAATTGATATCATAAGACCTAGATATGGTTATTATAGAAAAGCAATCACCTGAGCTCCCCATCCCATACCAAATGTAGAAATGGCTGACGGTGGAGACCATGAGCCGTCTTCTCTTCGAGCAATCACAAGCCCTGTTCCAATATTATATGTGACAACTGCCCCAACTTTTACAACAGTAATTATTGCAAGACCTTTAGCTTGTCTCAATATGGCATCTGGGATTGACTTTTCAGGTTTTATGGCCCCTACCTGACAATATAAATGAATGAGCTAACCTTGAAACAAAGGTGCATGAGTAGGAAAACTCAAATCAATAGCCTATCTGTTTATTTAAATGCATGTAATTTCTCATTCATCAACTATTTTCGACAAAGAACACCGAGAAATCATAGCTCTTACCTTATTATAACCACGAATGGTATTTGTTGCTTTATAAATTTCATTTTCCATACTTCGCCCCCAAGGAAAATTAACCCAGGACCTCAAAGTACTAAGGTCTGTAAGGTCTTGAGCTGGCAACTGGGCAGCATTGCTTACTTGGTCCATCAAATATGGCTGAACGGACTCCAGCCGCACACAACATACATCACATACTCGTTGAGGATCTGAAACACGAAATTTCACAGGCATCAAGCTCCTTCCTTTTGAGCACTCACTACAAAATATTCCTCCACAAAACCTGCAGTGATGCCTGGAACACATGATGGGATGAAAACGAACACTACACAGCATACAAGAAGAGGCAGCACTGTCAGCCAGCCATTTTGGTGGTTCTGCTTCCAGAATTTCCCTCACATTACCAAAATTGGCCTCTGAAAGAGTGTGGGCCATCTCCTGCCAAGCTTGCTCTAGTAGAGGACTTGATAACCATGAAAACTTACACGCATGGACATTTCCTGAAGTTATCGATTTAACCTTTCCGCGAGCTGCAAGTAGCATTTCAACAATCACATCCCACATTGTAAACTCCTTCTCTTCTTCGAGGAACTGATTCCATCCCAAATCACCTTCAGGAAAATAACCACCATTGGAGTGAAAACCTCTTGTCCACTCTATATGATCATTTTCCAACATAGGGGGAACAGAAACAGGTATCCAGATCCCAGTTTCTTCAGGGAGCGGTGATTCGTAGAAGAAGTATTTCCCCTTCTTTTGTTGGCCAGTTTCGGTTTTTCTCTTGGCATGATTCTCTTCCCCAGTTGTTTGAGGTAATTCACTTTCATATTCTTGCGATGGTGACATTGTCTGGCTCCCATGTTCAATAGGTAATGCAGTTTCATGGTACTCTCCTTGTTTTGAAACCTCTCCAACTCCCTGTCCAGAAGGAAATAAAAACTATTAATAAGAAGTTGAAATTTTGTTTTTTTTTCCTTTTTTTTTTATAGAAGCAAAGGAATTTCCCTAGGGAAATAAGCAATTTCTTCCCAAAGAGGATTGGCAAACCACAAAAAACCATGTGGGAAAAGAATCAGGGCAACAAAGCAATCATATTCAGCAACATCTGTATCCCCAATCTCCTGGAAACTAAAATCAAGAATCTTAATACAATGCCAAGCGTGGACACCGTGATCAATGGGGGTTTTCAATGCGGAATACTTCTCCAGTGTATTGCACTACGATATGAAGTATTTCATTTCATTTTATTTTTTAGCTTCTTACAGAAAATGGAATGATAAAAATGCACTTAGTCATAATTCAAATATCAATCAAACTCAAGTCCTGCACGGACAAGCAACCCAATAAAAGAATGAAGCTATTTTTTCCTCACAATCCAAATCGAAGTTGGACAAGCTAAAAATTACAAAACCAAAGTGCAAAAAGGAATACAAAATTTCCGGAGATTACGCACCAAGCCTTCAAATTCCCAGAATCATAAAAATAACAACACAAAGTTACCAAAGAAACAGGCTGCAAACACAATTCAATGGAAAAGCCACTAGATTCAAAGAAATAACCTCACCCGATAAAAACTTGCAGCGTCGGGATCCTCAATAGCGAAATCGGAAACCCTAGACCCCAAATTTTCGATACCTTGAGGGGTTATCGTATTCACAACTCTGTCCTCCATGCTCGCAAAATCGAAGATGTATCACAAATTCATATAAAAGTATATATGTATACAAACGTCTTTTTTTAATTCTTCTATTATTACTTTTCCCTTAATTCTAGTTCGCCTCTTGTTGAGTACACCTGTTCTTCAAGTTATTGCTTTTCGTATAGATAACAATAGGTTGGGTCGGCCGACCTCTGCTGCCTAGGGCCTGCCCCACCCTGACATGGCCAAGACTTCGTTCGGCCCAAATTATTTTTTTAAATTAAAATTTTAAAGTGATGTTACTTTGTTATTATTTGTTGGGCTTCTGACCGGGTCAAGTTGGGTCGGATTATGACAAAATTTTAAAAAATAGGCCTTGAGGCTTCAAATAACCTCGGGTTAGACTGGGGCGAGCCTAGGTCTATTGTCATCCTTAGTTGTATTCGAAAGAAACTTTGCTATTTTCATTCATTTTAGAATAAGATGTTTAACTAAAAGAAAAAAAAATCAATTGCTAATGTTTCATTATATAAAAGAAAATAGATTAGATCAAGATAATTTACATCAATATATCAAGATTGACGTCTAATAACATTAACTATCCAAATATTAAAAATGTTAAATTTATTTTAACCAACCCTTTTGTAAATCGTTTTTAGATAATTCATCCTTTTATTACATAATTTTTTTATTAAACAAAGTATAGACTCAATCTCCACTTTATTTAAATCCAACCATTAGTAATTAATTCTTTTCAATGATATTTGTAATCAATTTTTAAATTTCATCACATCTTAGTCAAGGATTTCTTAGATTAATAGTAATTAAGAATAATAAAATATTCTCTTTAATTACTTTAAAGCTGATGCTTTTATATCAACCATTCAACTACTTTCCTGAAATATATATGAGATTGACTACTTTCATCATAATATGTACTAATATTTCTACTCTATTGATGCTTAAAGATACAAACTCTAAGCGAAAAACGCTTAAGACTCGAAAAAAATTCATAGGATAGAAACCCCAAGAATCGTTTGATAATTGAGTTTTGGATCCAATCATATACAAACCTGCTTTATAGAATTGAAGTTATAATGAATGAAAGCCTAACCCTAACCCTAACCGAACATTGCCAAGTAGAACTAAAATCATAGGTTGATCACCACAAGTTTCCTCAATTAGATTAGATTGAGTTCCTAGGTAAAGAACTAAGAACAAGGCTCCTCGCAATTAAAGAAACAGTTTTTTTATTAATCCAATTCTAAATAACAAAGTAAAGTACAACCCTTTATATAGGCTTAATAAAACCTAATGACGGAATAGAAATCCTAATGATACAAGGAAACGTATTATCCTTGTCTATTTTGAAAACTATTGACACTAATCAAAAATAGGAAAGAGAATCAATTAGCTACCAATAGGAATCTTATTACAATCTGGTTAACATTTTTGTTTTACTAAAATACGAAATCCTAAAACAATAAGGAAAATATTTGACTTTTAATATAACTAAATTATTGGCTCAAATAAATGATGAAACATTCTTGGAAATATTGAACAATTATATGCTTCCTGGAATTCTGGAAGTTCTAGACTTTTGAGACTTTAATTGATGCTAGAAATGCACTTGGCGAGCTCAAGCTTGTTGGACTTAACTCAAAGCAATGCTAAATATTGACTATTTTTGAAACTCCATTTGATTCTACTTTGGTATGCTCTTAATCTTGCTACTTAGATATAAGTGTTAGTAAATCTTCCTTCATTCTCTTGGCTCTTGATCTACACATTAGACCTCCTATGCCTTCCAAAGGATTTCGGGAGTGCTCAACATTAAAGGCTGGTACTTGATCCCCATTATTCCCCCCTCCTCAAAAGGATTTGTCATTGAATCGCCTACATCACATAAAGAAAGATTAATGATATTGAAAGTAGCATTAATATTACCACAAGAACTTGGTAAAGCAAATTTATAATCATCTTTGTTGATTTTCCCTAAAACTTGAAAAGTTTCATCCCTCTTAGCTATAACTTAGATTTCCTTTGTTCAAGAGATTGCCCCTTCCTAAAGTGCACCTAAAACTAATCACCAAGTTCAAAAGAAACCTCAATTGGCCCTTTGTTTGTTTGCCTTGCATACTGCTTATTCCTCCTCTCAATGTTAGCTCAAAATTTAACATGCAAATCTTTAACAAACTCAACTTTCTTCTTACCATTTAAGTTTGCACGCTCTAAAACACTCAATTTGTAACATTTTAAAGAACTATTGACTAATTATCTTAAACCTTTTAATTAGCCGATGGTTTACTATTTGACACATTAACTAGCTAATGGTCTAATTGGTGCCACACTATTCATTCTATTTCATTTTTTATTTTAGGTTAAGATAGCTAAACTAAACCTTTAAGTTAGCAGAACCCCTATAAAACAATGTAACATATTGGTTTGTGCATTATGTATTTACACTAGTTTACCATAGTGATATATTAGTTGATCGTTGTCTTTAAAAGAAAGATACTTGAGTAGGAACATTGGTTGATATATTCATTAGCCAATATCAAATATTAATAGGCTAATGTTATAAAAACTAGCTAATATGACTAGTTTTTGTTTTTAGTGACCATTGTAGGTTATTTGGGGTTGATGAGTTATGGGAAGAATCTTAAGCATTAGAGGGAGTTTTATGAAGATTTTGAGAGAGTTTCACTATATTAATTTGTGTGAGAGCATGATATGAGCCCTTAATATACTATGTGATCAAGAAAGGAGTTCTTGATTTGTATTTGAGTGATTGAGATATTTATGAGCAATTGAATCATTTAGGGTTCCTCTTCACTTATGATAAAGAATGTTGTAAAAGCATTCATCTTCATACTAAAAAACGAAGATATGTAAGGGTTATTCTTCACTCAAAGGAAGATGCATGTACAAAAGGTTTCTCTTCACCTATTGAAAAAGACAATAATGAATTTCTAAGTTGATTTTAAGGAGTAGACGTAAGTCAAGTTTTTTGGTTGAAGCATTATAAATTAGTTTTGTCTCTCTTTCCATACTCTCTTTTATTATTCTTGTAATTGTTTTATATAAATTTGTCATAACCATTTATTAGACTAGGCAATTTATTCATTAGTATACAAATAAGGTAAAAAAAAGTAAAAACACACCATTCACCCTCCCTTCTCTTATGTACCATCTAGGAACCAACAAATATTATATTAGAGTTCTAGTTAAAGAAGAATTAGTAAAGTTTTCCACTTAAAATAGAAATAGTAATTTAGAGTTCCATTTGAAATAGTATTAATAGTTAGCCTTCTAATTTAAGTAAGAATACTTGCTACGCTTCTAATTAGGATGTTTATCATGTTTTTAATGTTCACCATTTATATGGAATGCTTAATATTAAAAAAAACATATTTGAATTTCCAAAATTAGTTGTGATTGCTTTAACATTATTTTTCTTTTAACTTCAAAATTTATTAAAGAATTTCTTCTTTGTGAGAACTTAATTATTGGTTCTTTATGATCAATAGTTCAACTTCTTAAAATTTTGATTTATATTCAATTTTCTTGGCACTATTTCAATTTTATTTATGAGTTTTTTATAATTTATTTCTTGATGAGTTCACATCAACAACAAACTATAATTGCTCTTATTAGTTAAATTACTTATGTTTTAAAAACATTTCATCTAAATAGCAAGCTAATTCTTATAAATCTTTACTATTATTTGGCTTTGATTTTATGCTTATGAAGTTGTTCATAACATTTGAAAATGTTAGGACCAAACCTAGTTTTGCTTTGAATTTCTCTTAATGAATGTTCCAAAATGAAAAGAAGTTTATTGGGCTACTAAGCTAGCTTTTAAGGCATAATGAGAACTTGATATTGGACGTGTAACAATTAGGAATGATAAAAGGGCTTGAGCCTAGCTCAAACTAGTCCAACCTAAAGACAATGAGTTTGGATCGAGTTAGTAAGATTTCAGGTCCAACTCAAGTTCTTTTTTTTATAATTTTAGGCCTTGGGCTAAGTTGTGCTTGGACTTTACAACTTGACTCGATTTGAAGCCCAAAATTCTTGTTTATATAACAAAAAGATGTAATTTTTTATATTGATGAATAATTATGTCTTTATTAGTCAACTACTCTCTTTGTCTCTCATCTGTCCTTACCTTAGCTAGTCATCTATGTCTCTCTCTATACCTATTGCATGTCGTGACGTCGCCTAGTTTTCTTGCCATCGATCTTGGTAAACTAATTTATTACTTTGATTCATGTTTTAGGTCTTGCATCTTGATACTAATTTTGTCTTAGGCCAAATCATCTTTATTTTTATTATCTATTGATATGTGATTTATGGGTATGCCTTTTATGTTTTAGGCATTTCGACCAGTGAAAACTAGTCTAAATTTGTTATGATGTTTTTTTAACACAACTCAAAAGTCTTTTTTTACCTTCTTATTATTGGCACATAAAGTAGGTTTTTTTCATGCTACAACTATAATAGAAACATCTTTAGTGAACATATATAAACCTTACAGTTTTATGATTGAACAAATGCCTTGATTCTAATATTTGTAGTAATTTACCATATATGTTTAATTGACATGGTTAATTACTGACTTTTTTTTGGAATCTATCTCACCTATAATTGTACTTATGAACAATTTACCTGCTGTACATTTCATTTTCTAGTGTTGTAAGAGTTTTATCTTTTTCTTATTACAAAACTAGCATTACTACATTAAATTTAAGGCATTATAGTATTCAAATTCAAGTGTTTAAAAGTCAAAGTCACTCTAGTATATATGTTTCTAGAAAATGATTCTAGTCTCTAGCTATTTTGAAAGTGAGCATTATAAGCTAATCTCTATTGTTGAAGCATTTATAGTTGACAAGTATTGTAAACTTCCTTAATACAATTATTTTATTCTTCTACATGTGGAAGCACATTTTTAATGTTTGGATGTATATTAACTACCTGATGACTATCTTCCTTTATGATCATCATGGTAGGGAAAATTTTCTTATTACATTTGGAGAAGGAGTGAAAATCATTAAAATTATAAGTTGGAAGTTTGATTAATGTGAAATTTATTATATATTGCTTTTTTATACACTTAATAGTCTTCTTAGTATAAGTTAAGACATAATTGATTTATCCTTTTCATTTGTTTCTTTGATGAGTTTGAGGGGAGTATGATATTAGAACTTTTTTTCATTGTAGCATGAGTTAACTCAACTCTCAAGTTTATACATTCTTATAATCTTATTATTCATTTTCTTGCGACGTCAAGAATTTTAACTAACTTTTGCTCTCTTTATTTAAGTGTTCTCTTGTCATTCAAATATTTCTCCAATCTTAAATTTTGTGAGAAAATGTGAGATTTATCAAATCTAAAACAATTTATATACACCTTTAGAGGTTGCATTTTATTGTTTACTGTGAACTATCTATTTCTCTTTAGGAAGTTTAGTTTGCATTTTTATACAAGTTTGGATGATTATATCATAACCTCTTTTTTTTATTATGTCAATTATGTTATTTTCATTCTTTAGTTTGCATGATAGCAAAAGACTAAATATAGGTTTAGGGAATATCAAATTATATTTATCTTCATTCTTTAGTTTGCATTATGTTAGTTTAAATATATTCATTCTTTATTTTGAATGGTATTTGTTTAAATATTATGTAGCTCAAATTGGTTTCATATTTTGTTTATAGTTATTTTAGATGGATGAAGTTAATCCTTCAGTAACACCAGCCAGTATAATAGAGGGTTTTAATCTAATAACTAGTTATATACCAAGTGAAGAAACAATTAAAATTGAAGGAACCTTTTCGTTGGAGATAAAAAGTAATATTTGGAATCACTTTATAAGTATTAAATCAAGTGATAGAATTGATAAGGCATAGTGCAAGTATTGCTATAAGAATTTAGCTAAAGATTTTAAAGGCGAAACATCTCATTCAAAAAGGCATATGAAGTCTTGTAATAAAAGAAAGATGGTATCAGGAAATCAGAACTTTTTAACTCCTAATTTAATGAAAGGAAAAAGTAAATTGAATATCGTGACTTATGATCTTAAGAAATGTAATCATTTGCTTAAGAACGTGATTATAAGGAACGAATATCCACCCTCTTTTGTGGATAATCAAGACTTTAAGATGTTTTCTACCTAACTTCAGTGACCTTAAAGATGTTATCTCATAATAACATCAAGAAAGAAATCTTCAAAATTTACGAAGAACAAAAAAATTTGACATTAAAGATGTTGTTAGTTAATCACAAATTAGTTGCCATTACATCGGACATGTGGATGGATAAAAATAAAAAGAAAGGATATATGGAAGTGACTAAGCATTAGTTTGACAATTGTTGGACTTTTAGTAGTCAAATTTTGAGGTAAATAATATTCTTTAATTTTATTATCATTTGTTCTTTGATTATATTTTTAAACGATAGGTTTATTTATATTGTGATGTCATATATAAGTAAGAGGTTAATAAATATATTGGTCAATTTCTTGATGGATTATAACATCAACAAAAAGCTCTAAACCATAACTTTTGATAACTATAGCTCGAACGATGATATAATTAACAAAATTAAGCCAAATTACAAGTAAGGGTTTACTAATGGGTGATAAGTTTTCCATATGCATTATTTTATGTATATAGCGAATTTGATAGTGAATAAGAGCTAATAAAAAAAGGTACATGCAATCTAGAATAGCATGGTGTATTAGAGTGTAGCACCTAAAGGAACTATAAGAGAACTACATATTCCATACACTAAGAAGTTGGTTCAAAATTGTCCAATAAGATAGAATTTTATAATGCTAGAGTTGACAATTAAGTATATTTAGGTGTTTATTAAGTAATATTGTGACAATTATTGATGTGTTAGACTTGAGGTATGAGATGGAGGACAATCAAGTTTTTGTAGGAAGTTATTTGGTGATCAAGTCAAATAACATATTGATATCATTAGACACCTTTGGCATGATATGTTTAATAACTATCAATAAAAAATGGGCAAAAAATTGGATCAAAATAGTCTAATATTAGCTTCATCTTTATTAATACATCATTATCAAGCAAATTTGGAATACCGAGTCTTCTTTTTAATGAATTTATAAAGGAAAAAGGGTTAGAATTACTTATATTATGATGGAGTTAGATAATTTATTGGAAGTATATATTATGACTGTAGCTGAGGAATATTATGGTGGGAGTCAAATGGAGCTAAATAGCTAATTATGTAAGCAATTGCAAGAGATTTATTAGTAAGTCTAGTTTCTATTGTCATTTTCGAGTATGTTTTTAGTAACTATTAGTATAATAATGAGTCTCATTGTAGTCGAATTTATCCTAAAATTATAAGAAGCCCTTATGTGTGCCTGAAGTTGGTTAGGTACTAAAAATATTCAATGTAAACTTTATACTATATGGTACCTTAGTTTTTTACTCGAATAATTTTAATAATCATCTATCATAATTTCTTATATTTTCTTTTTTATAATGTGACAAGTGTAGAGAATATGAACACAATGGAGACCATTCATCTAAATGAAGGATTGTTTTCAAACAATACCCCATGATAAATTTATATCCTTTTGTTAATTATCATACATTCATTTTGCAAAATTATTGCATAATTGGATATGATTTATATAAGGATTTTTTATATGTAGATGAAGTGGTGCAAACTATTACGAACAAAAATATCAAACCATTGGCAACATACAAAAAATCATTGTTTTACATGCTTGTTAGTATCTACTTTGTCAAACTTGAATGATTATTATATATACAAAAGTAATTTTAAACATAAATATTCCAAAATAAAATATTATGCATAAATTTAAATGTCAACTTTCAATTAAATGCATTGATTATTTGACTATATTTATATACCTATATTTAACGTGTTTTATTTGTTATTTAATAGTTTTATAGTATTTTTGGTACTCAAATCGTTTCAAGTGTGTTTATAGCTGATTATTACCTTTATGGACCAAAAAGAGAAGAATCAGATTAATTCATGTCATGGAATAAAGATTTGAAGCGCAACTTAAAGATAAATTGTGTAAGTCTCTATAAATGTGCAAGATTTGAAGAATTTTGTTTTTGGTCATGTAGAGTTACATGCTCGTGTATATTGATATACACAGTCGTGTATATTACCTGTGTAAGTCTTTGTGCTTGTGTAAAATCATGAATCCAAGTATTTTTGGTGATATACAGTCACCCATACGCCTGTGTATATCCTAAAAATCCTAGTTTTTACTTTAAAAGGACGTGAATGGAGCAAACCAAAAAGAGACAAGTTTTAAAGAGTTTTAAGTCATAATAAACATAAAGAGGCGACAATTCTGATCAGAGAATGAGGAAAACGCGAAGAATACATCACAAGATCCAATGATAACAACATTCAATCCAGATTGCAAGGAGATCCGTTAGAAAACAAAAGGAGATTTAGAATTATGATTTCTTTGTTTTCTAGTTATTATTCTACATATTTGTCTTTGGTTTTGTTTTCTATGGATATGAATTAATTTGTTTAGTGCCTAGGTCTGATGAACCTTAAGTTGTGATAACAATATGATTTGACATTTTATTTAATGCATTTATATTGATTGACTTATTGCGATTCAATTATGCATCATATTCTTGTTCTAATATATCTAGAACATTAGTTCATGATTTGATTTCATATAATTGAGATTGAGAAATCTTTTTAAGTAAATAGATCTACCATAATTGGAAAAAATTGTATCCAAACCTAGAGATAGGTCGACATAAATCCTTGGGATTAATGTCAAACCTAATAATTAAAGTCATGAATCAATAATGCCATCCTAGGGGTTTTAACTAGAAAGATTATATTAATCAACAGATGGATTAGTTTTTAATAATCTTAAGAAATATATTCATATAAGATAGGAATTTTTATGGTCCAATAATCAATAATTTAATTGCATGATAAAAGGTTAATATTCAAAGATTCTTAGGGGATTCATCACCTAGGTACTATCTATTTGATATCGACTTTTCCAAGTATTTTGCTCTGTCTTAAGTTCATTATTGTTCAACCTTAACATAGTTTATTCGTTAATTTTAATTTTTAATTAAAATTTTCAATTTGATTTGACAGTTAGATAATAGAAAAAGGATAATTATTAGTACTTATAGTCTTTTCAAGATTAACTCGTACTTACATGCGCTAGCTATAATTACGTCATGCACTTGTGGTTTTAACATTGATAAATTCTTATAAGTGTATAATTAAGTGAAGTTTGATTAAACTCAATTTTAAATCAAATTATTTGGACTTGATGGAGCTTTGAATTGACTAAAATATGATTGGGCTAAAGTTCAAGTTGTATGATTCAAGTATGATTGAATCTCAAATCAGGTCCATACCAAAATAAAATTTTTGAGCTGGCTCATATAATTGATAGTTCAAGCTTAACTCGATCTATTTCCATTACTGCATGATTCAAGTTTGATTGAATCTCGAGTCATGGTGATGCTGTCGCCTGCAACCAAATATAAAAGAAATCACTTCCGTTAAAACAAATTAATGTAGTAGCGGTAA
>JAOQMQ010000002.1:29625695-29651522 GCA_027563845.1 Erythroxylum subrotundum
AACGTCATATTTCGTTAATCTAGCGGTTGAATCAATTAATCTCTAGTAGCGCTCCTAGAAACCAACAAATCCAATTAAAAAGAATAGATCTGAAGATATCCAATGTTCATCAACAATCATGAAAAACATCCAAATAATCTCACCAAAATAACATGTAACATGGATCCCTCAACCAAGATAAGAAAATTAGCTACTCATAATTGAATTGAAAACAAAGAAAACAACAAAAGAAATAGTCTCCATAGCTAGTCTTTAATGAAAATAATGAAAATCCCTAATTGAAACTATGAAGAAAACGTGACAGAACAAAATCAGAATGTGCAGCCTAAGGAGAATACCCTAAACCTACGATAAAACCTAATCTAATGCTCCCCTAGCCTTCCCCCTAATACATGTATAAATATGTGCGGCAATCACCAAAGAAGTTCCCTCTTTCAATTGAATCTCTCTCCTATCTTGATTTGATATTGTCCAGATTAAGTAGTCTTCTAATTTCGGTGGGAGATGTCTTGAAAAGAAGTCCAAAAGATCTTGGGCGATTGTGTTTTAATTGGGAACAACTTCTGGAAAATCTGCAGATTTAGGATTCTGACCTTAGGCGTGCCCACGCCTAATCTTTGAATTTCGACCAATCTGAAAATTTCGAATTTCTTGCCATATTTTTCCTCTTTTTGATCCTTTTTGGTCTTCACGGCATTGAAAACCATATGTGAACATTAAACAAACAATTCCATCAATTTTTAAATACCAATTTCACAAATCAATAAATATTAAGTCCAAAATATATGCATTTTAATTGACTTAACAAGTCAAGTCTATACCAAAATAAAAAATTTAAAATGGGCTAAAATTATAGGCAATTTGAACCCAACCTAATATACTTCCAATCCTAAACAACAATCAAAACTTAAACTCTTATTCGTTTATAAATCAAATTATAGATGGTTTACAATATAATGGTTGCTAGTCTATCTATTCTTATCCCAAAATCTCCTTCCCCTCTTGCATTGTCAAGTTACAAATGTCTAAGGCTAAGAGTCTTCTTGTAAAGTAAAAAGTTTATAACCAAGACTAGTAATTATCCTTAATACCATGGTTCCTAAAAAATTAATTATTACTTTCTTTAATAATTCTCATCAGATTTACTATTGTCAAAACATATTAGGTGAAATGTTAGCATATCATTGGCTACTAGTTACCAAATCTTCTATAACAGATTTATTTGTTCTTTTCTATATACAATTATAATATATTTTCTTAACATATTGATTTTTTGTTGAGAAGTTCTTTTTCATAATAAATTTGTAATGCTTATGACTGTTGTTGTATTGATAACCTCTAATTTCCTTGTTTCCCTTATCTGAATTTATTTTTAAGACATTGATCCCTGTTAAGTTACGTAATTTTAAATTGTACCCTCTTTTGGTTTATATCCTACAACTAATGATTGATTGTAGTTTGAGTGACATAATTATTTAAAAAAATTCTTTATCTTATACATATTTAGATTTATATGATAAATTATATGAAATACATATACATTACAAATGAAATTATAATTATGAGATTCATATTGCATTTATGCATTATTCTTAAATTGTTATATTGAGATTGAACATCAATAGAGTATAAAAAAGACTAGCACAAGTTATACTTCTTCTTTATAAAAGAAGTAGTTGATCTCTTAAACTAAAATATGGGGATACTTAAACAAATGTATGGATATTTGTTAAAGAACTTGTTCACTGAATAGGATCGATATGAGAATTTCATTTAAAACATTACTTGTATATCTATGGAAATTCTCATTGTAATGATTGTATAAGGGATCATATGATTTGATATCTCCAAAGAATCTTATATAAAAATTACTATGTTTTGATACTATCTATGACATATCCTAATTAAGGACAACTCAATCAATAGCCAAAGAATATAACATCAATTATAAAGAAGTAGTTAAGTGATCAATATATGATTCGCAACTATAAAGTGATTAGAAATAATGTTATATTATTTTCAATTAGTATTAATTTGAAAAATTCTTGACTAAGGTGAAATGATACTTTAGAAATAGTTTTCAAACATCACTAATTAAATTAATTACTAATGATAGAGATCTAACATGATCATATGCAAATATAATTGACATTAATTCTTTGCTTTATATTTAATCAAAACATTATATGATAAAATAATTGAATTATATAGAGAAATCACACACATAAATAGTTAGTCAAAACTACTTTAACAATCATAATATTTAGGTGATTATAATGTATTACTAGTCCCTAATCTTAACCTATGGATAAAAATTATTTAATTATACAATTAGAGATAAATTAAAGGAGTTTAATTTATCTAATCCTAAATATGATTTAGGGTTGTATTTTTATCTATTGTTAATATATTTGGAAACCTAATAGGTCACACATAAAGAATAATTGAAAAGAGAGAGTAATTTAATAAAGTTAAATTTGATTATCGAGTTTGAAAAATTTTAGGGTTAAATATGAAATATTTAATAAATAAGGACCAATATGAGATATTGAATCTTATTTGGTCCAATTGGTATTTAATTATAATTAATTGTATCTCATTAAAGTTTAATTAAAACTATAATTTTATTTCATTTAAATTTCTAAAAGGTCTAAATTTTATTATAAATAAGCTAAAGCTCTAGAGAAGCTAACACTTGTAGAGTTCTTTCAATACGTTCACGTAGAAATCGTCAAATGTCAGACATATGTGCTACTACGGCAGTTATGATAAACTAGTTTTAGAAACTATTCGAGAGAAACTTCGAGAAAATGATCAAGATATAAAATAAGGTGGGAATTTATGTTTCATATTTTATTATAATCATGCATTAATCATATTATAGAATTTAAAGTGATCTTGACTTTTAGAAAGCCAATAATTTTTTTAATACTTATTGCATTTCACACGAATCATATATCATCTCGATTTTCCAATACTTTTTTTAGAGTATATCAGTATATCATATTATTCTAACATATACATTGTAAGGTAAAACTTTTATATATTAATAACATTATAATATTAAAAATATTAAATAGTTGATAACTGAGAAAATAAACCCCTTACAATAAGTACCAAATATCTCAAGGCCTGCCTTTCAGATAACCGATTTTGAGTGATCTCTTAGTATTGCCTTCGCAGGATCTTTTGGTCTTAATATTTTTCAATGTACAAGATCCTTTTAGAGAGGCAAGTGCACAGCAAATTCATATCTACCTAAGGAGTAGAATTATAGACACCTCAAGCTTTTAGGAAGGAAGGATGTTTTATGAGAAAGTCATGGATAGATACTAGTGTTATTTCTTTTCTCTATTGCCTCAACTGAAGGCAATGGTATGTTTATATAGGCACAAAAGGTTATAAACAAACAACATACAATAATTTAACCACATCAAATCCTCCGTTCCAACTATGTTTTATTAAATTTCATCTATACATTTATGTGGGATCCAAATAAATGTGTGAATAAGATTTAATAAAACATGATGAGAACACTATAATCAGAACAGAAGATCTGATCCCTAATTTAAGAAGGTGGAACATTGTCACATGGTCAGAGTCTACGGACATGATCTATTAGTCTTGTCTTTGTTAGTATCAGAGTTAGATTATTCGGTATATTGGTTGGAAACCTTATCACTCGCTAGAGTGTTATCCATTCACAGTTCATTTGATAAACTAAGTGTTACTTATATTTCATTAATTTAAAAATGAATATAAAATTAATCTAATAAATAATATACACTAAAATAATAAAAAGTAAAATTGATATAATTAAATTAATATTAAATTAATTAGATTCATTATAATCAATATATAAATAAATCACAAAATTTGTAATAATATTTCAATAATTGACTATTTAAAAATTTTAATTAAAATTAAGAAATTAGAGATGAAATTGAATTAAAATTAAATTAAAGTATAATAAGGTTTTATGTAATAGTTTTTCATTTTTATCGCTGACATATGCACTTCAAGTCAACGGGCACTGTGGAAGCCAACAAATTTCTGAACAGTTAGTCTAGGGTAGAGTTTTACACTTACAAAGCACTTATCTTTGGTTTACGTTTTGAGCGCGCAATTGTGTCTTTGACGTTGAGCACAGGAAGGGAACTTGGCCTCTTTGGTATGCTTCATCTTCAATGTGTATTCTTTTTTTATATTCTATTACCGTACGTAGCTCTTTGAATTGGGTTTCAAGTTTTGTCATTCATTGAGGTTTCCTTTTCTCGTTTCATGCCATTTTGGAGCCTTTAATAGGCCAGTTCTTTTAGGTTCTTCTGTTGATGCTTGTTTCTTTAGTTTGAGGTTTGCTGAAGTGATGTTATTCTTCAGTTTTATGTTTTGTCATATTGTGGTTGAAGCTCATTTTGGTTGTCATTTGCAGTAACTTGTGAAAATTAAGGTTGCAGAAAATGGCTGGAGGTGAGTATCTGGGCTTCTGCTCGACCTGTGGATTGGAAAAATGCGAGCTTTATTTGTTGGGTACATTTTTAATGATCTGTATTTTGAAATGTTAGGTGGGAAAAAGAAGGAGGTGAAGAAAGAGACTGGTCTAGGACTTTCCTTCAAAAAAGAAGACAACTTTGGTGAATGGTACTCCGAGGTATGTGCTACTGATGTTTTGAATTACGTCATCTTTACAGTCATTTCATCCTTCTTTGGGTTGTTTTAAAGTCTTGGTTATTCTTCTAGCTTAATATTGGGATGTTAATGGGACATCCTGGCATTGGAAGTGGGTCGATCGAAATGAGATCTTGTTTTCTGCCCTCCCTTTTCCATGTGAGATAGGTCACAATCAAAGAATGGGACTGATTTCACCGGTTACTTGCTATTAGTGTGCGCTAATAGGAGATTTTCTGTGAGATTGTGCTAAGCACGATCTTACAAACCTCTATATGAAAACTTTGGTCCCACTACTTGTACTATCCTGAGAAGAGAAGTGATGTATTTATTGACGTTTTGCAATATTTAGGTGCCAATTTGTTTTTCACTGACTTGTGTAGGTGGTTGTCAATGGCGAGATGATTGATTACTATGATATATCTGGTTGTTACATACTGAGGCCATGGGCAATGTCAATTTGGGAGATCATGCAAGTAAGTATATACCTTTTCTGATTAATTCACATTATATTTACTGCTTTTGATATCAACTGTGACGTTAGATCTCTTTCGGGGATTTTTGATAGGTTTCTTATGTTTGCTCAAGTAACAGCAAAAGCATTGAGATATTTAATGAAATGCCCCTGGCTTTTCTGAGAGTTTTAATTGTTCTTTTTCTTTCTTTTTCTTTGTTTATATGCTGTTGCATTTTATGATAATCTGTCAATGTTCTTGAGGCTTGATAAGTAGTGGGTCAAGGCAAATGATGTTTCCCATGATGTGGATTTGCAGACATTCTTTGATGCAGAAATAAAGAAAATGAGGATTAAAAACTGCTACTTTCCCCTCTTTGTGTCATCGAGTGTTTTGGAAAAGGAGAAGGATCACATTGAAGGCTTTGCTCCAGAGGTTAGAATTAAATTTTCTGATCTTTTTAATTTTTATTCCATAAACTTTCTTTTGTGATTGTTCAAAGATGCTTTGATTGTTAAAGGCTCACCTTGATTTATTTAAAGTGGTCAAATTGCATTTTTCCACACACATTAGAGGGCGGCATAGATTATAAAACCATAAAATTAGGATCTTTTTGATATTTCTTGTTTTCCCAATATACTGTTATTTTTGCTTGATGGTTGATTAATGGTTAAATTTCCTTATGGGAGCAATACTTCCCTTTGGACTGTGCTGGCTACATAGTTATCTAGATTTATTGTTAATATTTTCGTCTGAAATCTATCTCCTGCATTTAGGAGTTGGCTTATAAATGTTTGTGTACATTCACTACTCCCATCTATAAAATTTTGTTAACTTTGTAGACAAGTTTGCAACTTCAGTTCATTGAAAAGTAGAAAATGAAATTGTGAGCGTGTCTTCTGGTTTTTAAAAGGGTGTTTTGCTTTGTTGATATATCTTTTGCATTTATTATTGCATGTATAAAAGCCTGTTAATGTCTTATAGAAGTTTGCACTTCCATGGGATAAAAATATGAGAAATGAAATATATTGCTTCATTTTAGGTTGCTTGGGTGACAAAATCAGGGAAGTCTGATTTGGAAATTCCTATTGCGATTCGTCCAACTAGTGAGACAGCCATGTACCCCTACTTCTCTAAGTGGGTAAGGGGACACCGAGACTTGCCTTTGAAACTGAACCAGTGGTGCAATGTTGTCCGTTGGGAGTTCAGCAATCCTACTCCATTTATCAGGTATGATATTTTGATTCAAGTCAATACTGAACTTCTGGGTTATATTTTGTCCATACGTTTTTTTAAGTTTTAGTTATCTAAAGTGTCATGTTACACTAAAATATAGCTCTTAGGTACCTTTTTGTCAGAGCTCTGTTAAGCTTTTGGTTTATGCTTGTAGTGATACTTCCGGTAGATTTTGCTAAAGAATGCATTATTTTCATTTTCTTTGGGATAAATGAGAACCATCCATTGTTACCAACATGCATATTGAGTTTTTGGATGAGTTATTTGTTTATTGTTTACCAGTTATATAGTGAACATCCTGGTCTGTATCTCCTAACCCCTTCCACGTTTGTGTGCTTAAAACACTTCATGAGTTCCTCTACCTTTTCAGGAGCCGTGAATTCCTTTGGCAGGAAGGTCATACTGCTTTTGCAACAAAGGCAGAAGCTGATGAAGAGGTATAAGATTTGGGAATTCAACTCAACCTTTTAAGATGGTGACAATTTTCTAAAAAAAATATTTTTCCTTCTTGTTTCATTTATCTTACAAAGTTCATGAAAAAGGTCATTTCACTAAGTCTAGAAGACTCCATCAATTGAAAATTTTAGTTCTTTTATTTATCTCACATCACATTGGAGCCTATCCAAGGACCTTTTAAATTTGGAGTTACAGTATATATTCACTCCTTATTTGGTGATGACTTTCATGTAGCACATCTTGGTATATTCTCAGTTTTCAGTTTTTGTTAACAATTTTTTTATTTGTTTGATATAGATTCTATTTGCCTTTTATTTTTTTGTTTTTTAAAGTTCCATGGTATTTGAAAATGAAAAAAAAGAAGATTTAGAATAATTTACGAAGCCAAACTTTTTTTTCTAACATTTGTTGTTACTTTAAAAATCATTTCCTACCATAGCTTTAATTAACTATCATGTTTCATTCTTTGTCAAGACTTATTATTTTCATCTCCAATGGGATATTGGATATTGTTGGCTACCAACAACTTTCTGATGACCAACTGGTTAAATTTATTCATAACATGGATTCTTTTACTCAAATAATCATATTTTAAAGTGCTTTTCACTACTACACTTTGCAATGCTCCATAAAAGAAAACCAGAAACCAAAATTGCTGAACCTGAAGCCAAAAGGAACGGAAACTAAACTGGCCATCAGCTCTTTGTTTCTGTTTCCTTTCACCAGAAACTAGTTTCACTAACCACTGTACATGCTCCAACTTTTCCTTGTTTACTTGCTTCTATCTGTTGAAGAATGTTTTTTCTGGTTTTGAAATTTTCATCATTCAGATTTTATTATCTTATGTCTTATATATGCCTGATTTAAGAATAATTACTATGTTAAGGTGCTTCAAATATTGGAATTATACAGACGCATATATGAAGAGTTCTTGGCTATTCCTGTTATAAAGGGTAAGAAAAGTGAGATGGAGAAGTTTGCTGGTGGACTTTATACAACAAGTGTTGAGGTATTTATCTTACTGATCAACTGGACATGGACAATGCAGAAATTTTGAACAGATGTATATTATTCTCAATATCTTCCTAGTTCAATACATAGGTACAAGTATATATAGAAATAAAGAGGGCTATTCTAGGAAACTAATATTCGTACATAGTATTCTAATATCTATATATAATATCCTAACTGATATGATTTGCTAACTTTAGGAGTCAATAATATCTAGGAGATATCCAATTGGATATTTCCCAACACTCCCCCTCAAGCTGGCTTGTATATGTTATCTATAGCCAGCTTGGTAACCAGAACATTAAACTGCCCCTTGTGTAATCCCTTTGTGAGAATATCAACTACTTGTTGTGATGTTGGAATATAGGGAACACAAATTAATCCTTTTTTGATCTTCTCCTTGATGAAATGCTTGTCAACCTCAACATGTTTGTTCTATCATGAAGAACAGGGTTGTAAGCAACTGAAATTGCAACTTTGTTGTCACAATACACTTTCACAGAAACTGAAATAGGAATTTGCAATTCCTCCAGTACTCTTTTAATCCATAAAACTTCACAAATTCCATGTGCCATTGAACGAAACTCAGCTTCGGCACTGCTTCTTGCAACAACATTTCGTTTCTTATTCTGCGAAGTTACCAAGTTACCACCAACAAATGTGCAATAACCTGAAATTGATCTTCTATCAGTTGCACTCCCTGCCCAATTAGCATCAGTATAGACTTCGACTTGAAGATTGTTCCGCTTTCGAAACATTAAACCTTGCCCGGGAGTTCCTTTTAGATATCGTAGTATCCTGTATACAACATCCAAATATTCTTGGCCTGGAGAATGCATAAATTGACTCACTAAGCTCATGAAAAAAGCTATATTAGGTCTATTGTGTGACAAATATATTAATCTCCCAACCAGTTGCTGGTATCTCTCCTTATTAATAATATTTTCAGGTTGAATTGTTCTAAGATTTACACCAGTTTCAACAGGAGTATCAGCTGCCTTGCATCCTAGTAATCCGGTCTCATTCAATAGGTCTAAAATATATTTCCTTTGATTCACAAATATTCCATCCTTTGATCTAGTAAACTCCATTCCAAGGAAGTATTTGAGGGGTCCAAGGTCTTTAATTTCAAATTCTTTGGCTAATCTCTTCTTCAACTCTACTATTTCGGATACATCATCTCCTGTTATGATGATGTCATCTACGTAAACAATAAGAATAGATATCATACTTGTCTTGGACCGCTTGTAGAACAAGGTATGATCAGCTTGACTTTGACAATAGTCGTAGCTCTTCACAGCCCTTCCAAATCTATCAAACCATGCTCTAAGGGACTGTGTTATGCCATAGAATGACTTCTTTAGCTTGCACACCTTATTTCTCCCATAGGTATCCTTAAATCCTGGAGGTAGGCTCATAAAGACTTTCTTCTAAGTCTTCATTAAGGAATGCATTTTTTACATCTAGTTGATGTAAAGTCCACTCAAAATTTACAGCCTCGGATAACAATACCCGAATATTATTTACCTTTGCAACAAGAGCAAATGTCTCTTGGTAGTCAATGCCATAGGTCTGAGTTAACCCTTAGCCACTAATCTTGCCTTTAGCCTTTCCACACTGCCATCAGCCTTAAACTTAACAGTGAATAGCCATTTGCAACCTACCGGCTTTTTATCTCTAGGGGAATTCACAAGTTCCCAAGTTCTATTCTTCTCAAGTGCATTTACTTCTTCCATAATAGTTGATCTCCAATCTGGATCTTAAAGTGCTTCCTGAATGTTTCTTGGTACAAACAGATTAGTGATTTTAGAGATAAAGGATTTATGTATGTGTGATAGTTTCCCATAAAATAGGTACTTTCATATGGGATGGTTGGTGCAAGCCCGTTTCCCCTTTCTAAATGCAATGGTTAAGTAATTATCAGCAGAGAGATCAGTAGAAATATCGTTGGTAATTTGTGGGTCAGTAGGTATAGATTGATTATTACTAGGCACAATAAGGGGTAAAGTAGCAGATGGGTTACCTGAATTGTTCCCAGGTTCATTCTCCGAGGGTTTTGAGAGGTTGTGCATTGTTGAGGTACGTTGTTCTCTACTTCTCAATTGAGTCTTTCTCTTAGTATAAACATGAAGCTCAGTATTCCGTTCCTTAGGAACGAACAGTAGTATTTCTCCCCCTGTGGTTGAACCGAGATTTCCTGGCATGGACAGATTAGGAGTAGTATCTTTGGCTTCATTATCAGGAATTATATTATGATCAATAATGACAGTAGGTAGGGGGTTGGGAGTAATAGTAGCATCCCAAAAATTTTCTGCTTCATTAGAGTTCTCCCCTTAAAGGAATTTTTTTTTGATGTTCTAGAAATTTGACATCCATGAAGACAATAAGTTTTTGTGTTAAAGGGTTGTAGCACTTATAACCTCGTTGACTATGAGCATACCCAATAAAGACAGATTTTTCAGCTCTTGGATCTAGTTTTGAGTTTCCCCTAGTTGGGTTGTGAACATACACTGTACACCCAAAGACCCGAAGAGGAAGAGTAGAGTAAAGTCGATTTTTAGGAAAGCATTGTTTAAACACATCTAAGCGTGTAGCATAATGTAAAACACGGCTGGGCATTCGATTAATTAAGTATTATGCAGTCAAAACAGCTTCATCCCAAAGGTATTTTGGCACATTCATTGTAAACATAATGGATCGAGAGACTTATAGTAAATGTTTATTTTTCCTCTCGGCAATACCATTTTGTTGAGGAGTGTTAAAACATGTAGATTGGTGAACAATGCCTTTAAACTTAAGAAATTTTCAAGGACTTCATTAAAATACTCGGTACCATTATCAGAGTGAAGTATGCCAATGTGTGTGTGAAATTGAGTTTCAATTATGGTATAAAAATTTTCAAAGATTTAAGCAACTTTAGATTTTTCATGCATCAAATAGACCCAACATAATCGAGTATGATCATCGATAAAAGTTACAAACCATTTTTTCTTGGAAAGAGTTTTAACATAGGACAGACCCCAAACATCTCTATGAATTAAGTAAAATGGTTTGGAGGGTTGATATGGTTTTGTAGGGTAAATAGTCATATGACTTTAGGATAAAATGCAATGCTCACAATGAAGTTTTAAACAATCCACAGAATTAAACAAATGAGGTAATAGTCTTTTGAGATAAGAGAAATTAGGATGTCCTAATCTATCATGCCAAAGCAAAATCTGTTCTTTAGCAGGGGTAGAACAAATACTACTTAAGCCATGAGCTTCTTTATTCTTCAAGTTGTTATCAACGAAGTAGTAGAGACCATCTATCAACTTAGCACTGTCAATCATCTTCCTCGAAGTTAGTTCCTGAAAGACACAATATGAGTCAAAAAATGTAATGGTATAATTAGAGTCACGGGCTAGTTTGGTCACAGACAACAGATTACAAGCTAGTTTTGGAACATAAAGGACATATTTAAGGTAGATATTAGAGGATAGAGTTATTGAACCTTTACCAGCTACAACAGAAAATGTTCCATCTGATATACGAATTTTTTTATGGCCAGAAGAAGGGTCATAAGTATGAAATAGATTAGAAGAACAGGTCATACGGTCAGATGCTCCTGAATCAATGATCCAAGGAGCGAAATTGTATGGAAAGGAACATGATAAGGCATTAAAATTACCACCAGTTTGCACCATAGAAGCATTAGGGGCACTTGAGGATTCAGATTTGGGTTTCTGTAGCTTCAGGATGTAATTAATCTGCTCTTGAGAGAACTGTCCAGCATCTACCTCATGGGCTGATGGAGTTTTACTTGATTCATAGTGAGCTGAAGTTTTATTAAATTTTCCTTCATGCGATCCCTTCCAATTTACAGGCTTTTCATGGAGTTTCCAGCATGTTTCACGGGTATGGCGAGCTTTATTGCAATAGTCACACCAAACCCGTGACTTTTCCTCAGACTTCTTAGTACGGCCAGTAGCATTCCCAGCAACTAAGGCTGTGTTTTCAATAGTCATTAAATAAATCTAAGTCTTGCCACAAACGTTTCAAGGAATTAAAGTACTTAGTAACACTGTCCTCACCTTGGTGGATCTCTCCCAATTTTGACACCTTGGTGGATCTCTCCCAATTTGATAGTTAGTTCATACACTTGGGACTGGTTTCCCAAGTCAGAATACATCTGATTCATGTTGTCCCATAGCTCCTTAGCTGTGTGGTAACACATATAGTTGGAGCTAATATCCTCCTCCATAGAATTTACCAGTCATGTCATAACCATACAATTTTCAACATCCCATATTCCTTGTGTAGGATTATCAGCCGTAGGTTCCTTCTTGTCACCAGTTAAATATCCAATCTTGCCTCTACCACGGATGTACATTCTAACTGATTGGGACAAGCGAAAAAAATTCTCTCCATTCAGTCGTATAGTAGTGATTTGAATGGAATGAGAATCTGAGGTAGGGTTATGAGTGTTAGTTTTTTGTTGTAAGGGACTTTGTCCCACATTGAAAATAAGTGAGGGAGGGGGGTGTCTTAACAACTATAAATAGACCCCCTCCCCCTTCCATTTAAAAATCATCCCAAGCAAAGAAAATATTAGAGTGTAAAACTCTTAGTTCTCCTCAATTAGTGAGTAAGAGAAATATTAAGAGTTGTAAGTTTTTTTTTTGTGAGTAATTTTGGGGTGTATTGGGGTAAGGGTTTGAGAGAGAGTGTAAACACTAGAGTTTTGAGTGTTGAGTGTAAACACTTATAAGTGTTTGTTTTCCTCCCAATAAAAAGGTGTGCAGTAGCTCCGGAGACGTAGGCACAATTTGGCTGAACTCCGTTATCAAATTTTGTGTTGTGTGTTTGTTCACTGGTATTCTAGTTGTGTGGAAATAGTCTAATTTCCTTACAGGTTCTTCTGATACATATAATCCTCTATATGCATCTTCCAGTACAGATAGTCCCTTACAACAAAAAACTAACAATCTCCTACTTGAAGACTGATTTCAATCTGTCTTCACACCTGGTTGATGTGGTAGCTCGTTTAGATTTTGTCACTCTTGCAGACCAACTGAAGTTGCGCACAACTTCATTTTCTCGATTTTCACTACCTTAGTTAGCATGTCTGCAGGGTTCTTGCTTCCAAGGATCTTCTCAAGTGTTAACACTTTATCTTCTAACAAAGACCTGATGAAATGATAACGAACACCGATATGCTTGGTTCTGGAGTGGAATACTGGGTTCTTGGCCAGATGAATTGCACTCTGACTATCATTATATAGCACATTCTTCTCCTGCATGAAACCTAACTCTGACAGGAAATTCTGAAGCCAAATCATCTCTTTGTTAGCTTCGGTTATTGCCATGTACTCAGCTTCTGTAGTGGATAATGCAACAATCTTCTGAATCTGTGATATCCAACTCACAGCTGTTGTACCTACAGTAAAAATGTAACCGATGGTGCTCCTTTTCCTATCGACTTCACCTGTATAATTTGAGTCAACATAACCTTGTACTTTTATTTCACCTTTGCCAAAGTACAGGCATTTCTTGGTAGTGCCTCGAAGATATCTTAGAATCAACTTTACTGCTTTCCAGTGGACTTTTCCTGGATTTGCCATTAATCTGCTAATTGCTCCCACCGCGTGGCCTATGTTTGGTCTTATACATACCATGGCATACATCAAGCTCCCAATAGCAGAGGCATAAAGAATCTTCGCCATCAAGTCTCGCTCTTCATCTGTCTGAGGTGACTGATTTTGGGATAGGCAAAAATGACTGGCAAGGGGTGTGCTGACTGGTTTAGCATTCGCCATGTTAAACCGTTGTAAAACACGATTAATGTATTCTGCTTGAGATAATTACAATTCCCCCTCTGCCTATTTTTGGTGATCTGCATCCCAAGAATCTTTTTAGCTGGACCCAGATCTTTCATGTCAAATTCTTTTGACAATTGTTGCTTCAAGTTTTTGATATCATCCATATTGGGACCCACTACTAATATTTCATCGACGTAAAGTAGCAAAGTGATGTAACTAGACTGATATCTCTTGATATAACAACAATTGTCGGCATTGCATTTCTGGAAGCCTTCTCTTTGCATAAAGTTATCAAACTTTCTGTACTACTGCCTTGGGGCTTGTTTTAGACCGTACAAGCTTTTCTTTAACTTACACACTAGATGCTCCTTTTCTTTCTCCAAGAAACCCTCTGGCTGGTGCATAAATATCTCCTCTTCCAAGTCTCCATAAAGAAATGTTGTCTTCACATCAAGTTGCTCAAGATGGAGATCTTAACTTATGACAATACTTAACACCGTTCTGATGGTATTAAGCTTCACCACATGGGAGAAAATGTCGGTATAGTCTATTTATTCCTTATGCTGGAACCCTTTGATTACTAACCGAGCTTTGTAACTTTTGGAACCATTAAACTCTTCTTTGTCCCGATATACCCATTTGTTGTGGAGAGCCTTCTTTCCTTTGGGTAACTTTGTTAGTTCCCAAGTCTGATTTGAGATTAAAGACCTGATCTCGTCTTTCATTGCTAGCTCCCACTTGCTGGCATCTTCTGTTTGACGTGCCTCTTTATAAGACTCAGACTCGCTTCCATCAGTTAACAATAGATAATCTGAGTATCTCTTGTTTGGCGCATGAGGTTGAGAAGACCTTCTCAGCTCAGGAACAGGAAAGGTGGGCTGTGGTGATTCAGGCTGGGCTTCTTCTTCAGCAGATTTATCTGATTGAGGATTTACTTCCATTTGCCTTACTGGAGAATTTGGGATATTGTTGATATCAACAAATACAAGGTTTCTCTGAGGGACTTTCTCTGATGCATGTCGGTCTTTATACATCATCTTTTCATTAAAGACCACATCTCTACTTTGAATGATCTTCTTGTTTTCATCATCCCAAATGCGATACCTGAACTCATCCTCGCCATAGCCAATAAATGTGCATTTCTTGGATTTTGGATCAAGTTTATTTCTGCCTTGATCATTGATGTGCACATATGTTGTACAGCCACATATTTTGAGGTGTGAAAGCTTTGCATCTTTTCCACTCCAAACCTCTTCTGGTATCTTGTACTCCAATGGAACTGATGGACCTCGATTGATGAGATAAGCTGCTGTGTTGACTGCTTCTGCCCAGAACTGCTTTGGCAAACCTGATTGCATCTGCATACTTCTAGCTCTTTCAGTTAAGGTTCGATTCATGCGCTCCACTACACTATTATGTTGTGGCATTCCTGACACGATTCTCTCCATTCTGATTCCATACTCGTAACATAACTTTTTGAATCAAGTGTCCTCATATTCTCCACCATTGTCAGTTCTGAGTTTCATTATCTTGAGAACCGTTTCATTTTCAACCATAACCTTTCATGTCTTAAAAGCATCAAATACTTCTGAATTGTGTCTCGGAAAGTAAACCCACACCTTACGGGAGTGATCATCAATGAATGTCACGAAGTAATGTTTTCCACAAATGGATGGGGTAGTTGTTGGCCCCCAAACATCATAATACACGAGCTCAAGTTTCTCCTTCTTTGGTGTTCTACCACCTGTTTGAAAGCTAACTCTCTTCCGCTTTCCAAGAATGCAGTCTTCACCTGTATCAAGTTCTACTGACTGTAGACCTGATAGTTTTCTATAGGAATGTATTAACTTCATTCATTTTTCACTCACGTGGCCAAGTCTCTGGTGCTACAAGTTTGAATCTCCACTCCCTTGTGCAACTGCAATTGAACAGCATGCTCCAGCTGTTAGGTAGAGAGTACCATTCTTCTTTCCTTGTGCTATCATCATTGCTCCCTTTGACACCTTCCATTCATCACTGCGGAAGGTTGTGATGTAGCCTTCATTTGCCAATTGTCTCACTGAGATTAAGTTCTTTCTCAGATTAGGGATATGTCTGACATCCTTCAGCTCCCAGATTGCTCCATTTAGCTTGAGCTTGACTACACCTTTATCGACAATCTCGTAGGGTTGATCATTATCAAAATACACATTGCCGAGATTTCCAGACACATACTTCTTAAGAAGACCTTTCTCCGAAGTTGCATGGAACGATGCTCCGGAGTCCAGTATCCATGCCTCTTGCTTGTTTTCTAGGGCACATATCAAGGCATCATCTCCACCTGAGGTAGAAGCTATATTTGCCTCCTGGTTGTTCGACTCCTGCTTCTTCGAACCAATCTTGTATTGATTTTTGTAGTGCCTAGTCTTTCCACAATTCCAACACTCGATATTTTTCGAGTTTTGTGAAGTAGTGGGATTCTGTGACTTGGACCTCATGTCCTTTGATCTATCACGGTATCTAGATTTCTAACGTTCTCTGCTTCTTTCTTTTGATTCTGCGGCAAGGGCAGAGGAGGATGAGGCTTTACCTATTTCTTTTCTTCGAGTTTCTTCATTAATAATCAGGTCACTAATATCCTTGAATTTCAACTTGTTTTTTCCCACTGAGTTACTCACTGATGTGACTGTAGCACTCCAACTCTCTGGGAGGGATGACAAAAGTATTAAGGCCTGTATTTCATCATCAAGATCAATATTCACTGTATTCAATTGGTTCAAGACCTTGTTGAGTTCATTGATATGATGATCTACAGAGGTGCCTTCCGCCATTTTCAAGTTGAATAAATGCCGCATCAAATGTACTTTGTTTATTACCGACGATTTTGCATAATACTCCGTCAGTTCTTCCATAAGGCCTTTTGTAGTTTTTGCCTTTACCACGTTAAAGGCTATATTTCGGGATAAGGTCATTCGAATTGCTCTAAGGGCCTACTTGTCAAGAATAACCCAGTCTTCATCTGACATGTTTTCTGGCTTCTTTCCAAAGAGCGGGAGAAACTCATGTGGTCTTTAATAAAAACAAGAAGATCATTCGGAGTAAAGATGTGATCTTTAATGAAAAGCTGATGTATAAAGACCAACATGCATCAGAGAAAGTCCCTCAGAGAGACCCTGTATTTGTTGATATCAACAATATCCCAAATTCTCCAATAAAGCAAATGGAAGTAAATCCTCAATCAGAGGAATCTGTTGAAGAAGAAGCCCAGCCTGAATCACCACAGCCCACTTTTCCTGTTCCTGAGTTGAGAAGGTTTTCTCGACCTCATGTGTCAAACAGATTATTTATTGTTAACTGATGGAGGCGAGCCTGAGTCTTATAAAGAGGCATGCCAAACAGAAGATGCCAGCAAGTGAGAGCTAGCAATGAAAGATGAGATTAGGTCTTTAATCTCAAATCAGACTTGGAAACTAACAAAGTTACCCAAAGGAAAGAAGGCTCTCCACAACAAATAGGTATATCGGGTCAAAGAGGAGTTTGATAGTTCCAAAAGGTACAAAGCTCGGTTAGTAGTTAAAGGGTTCCAACAGAAGGAAGGAATATACTATACCGACATTTTTCCTCTTGTGGTGAAGCTTAATACTATCAGAACGGTGTTAAGTATTGTCGCAAGTCAAGATCTCTATCTTGAGCAGCTTGATGTGAAGAAAACATTTCTTCATGAGACTTGGATGAGGAGATATTTATGCACTAGCTAGAAGTTTCTTGGAGAAAGAAAAGGAGCATCTAGTGTGTAAGTTGAAGAAAAGTTTGTACAGTCTGAAACAAGCCCAAAGGTAGTGGTACAGAAAGTTTGATAACTTTATGAATAGGGAAGGCTTCCAGAAATACAATGCCAACCATTGTTGTTATATCAAGAGATATTAGTCCAGATACATCATTTTGTTACTTTATGTCGATGACATGTTAGTAGTGGATCCCAATATGGTTGATATCAAAAACTTGAAGCAACAATTATCAAAAAAATTTGACATGAAAGATCTAGGTCCAGCTAAGAAGATTCTTGGGCTGTAGATCACCAGAAATAGGCAGAGAGGGGAATTGCAATTATCTCAAGCACAATACATTAATCGTGTTTTGCAACGGTTTAACATGGCGAATGCTAAACCAGTCAGCACACCCCTTACCAGGCCTATCCCAAAATCAGTCACCTCAAACAAATGAAGAGCGAGACTTGATGGCGAAGATTCCTTGTCTCTGCTATTGGGAGCTTGATGTATGCCATGGTATGTACAAGGCCAGACATAGGCCATGTAGTAGGAGCAGTTAGTAGATTCATGGCAAATCTAGGAAAAGTCCACTGGGAAGCAGTAAAGTGGATTCTAAGATATCTTCGAGGCACTACTAAGAAATGCCTGTACTTTGGCAAAGGTGAAATAAAAGTACAAGGTTATGTTGACTCAGATTATGCAGGTGAAGTTGATGGAAAAAGGAGCATCACCAGTTACATTTTCACTATAGGTACAACAGCTGTGAGTTGGATATCGCAGATTTAGAAGATTGTTGCATTATCCACTACAGAAGCTGAGTACATGGTAATAACCGAAGCTAACAAAGAGATGATTTGGCTTCAAAATTTGCTGTCAGAGTTAGGTTTCATGCAGGAGAAGAATGTGCTATATAGTGATAGTCAGAGTGCAATTCATCTGGCCAAGAATCCAGCTTTTCACTCCAAAACCAAGCATATCGGTGTTCGTTATCATTTCATCAGGTCTTTGTTAGAAGATAAAGTGTTAACACTTGAGAAGATCCTTGGAAGCAAGAACCTTGCAGACATGCTAAATAAGGTGGTGAAAATCGAGAAACTGAAGTTGTGCGCAACTTCAGTTGATCTGCAAGAGTGACAAAAGCTAAACGAGCTATTGCATCAACCAGGTGTGAAGACAGATTGAAATCAGTCTTCAAGTGGGAGATTGTTAGTTTTTTGTTGTAAGGGACTTTGTCCCACATTGAAAATAAGTGAGGGAGGGGGGTGGCTCAACAACTTTAAATAGACCTCTTCCTCCTTCCATGTAAAAATCATCCCAAGCAAAGAAAATATTAAAGTGTAAAACTCTTCTCCTCAATTAGTGAGTAAGAGAAATATTAAAAGTTGTAAGTTTTTTTTTGTGAGTAACTTTGGAGTGTATTGAGGTAAGGGTTTGAGAGAGTGTAAACACTTGTAAGTGTTTGTTTTTCTCTCCAATAAAAAGGTGTGCAGTAGCTCCGGAGACGTAGACACAATTTGGCCAAACTTCGTTATCAAATTTTGTGTTGTATGTTTATTCACTAGTATTTTAGTTGTGTGAAAATAGTCTAATTTCTTTACAATGAGGAGGAGATGTTTGAACATATGGGTTAGAGGATTCAGCAATGTCGGACATGGTTGACATAGATGGGTAAGATTAGAGACAGTAGGTAGCGGCCAGGGTTTACCATGCAGAAATTCTGAACATAAGCATATTATTCCCAATATCTTCCTAGGTCAATACATAGGTACAAATATATATAGAAATAAAGAGGGCTGTTTCAGGAAACTAATATCTGTACATAGTATCCTAATATTTGTACATAATATCCTGACTGATCTAATTTGCTAACTTTTAGGAGTCAATAATATCTAGGAGATATCCAGCTGGATATTTCCCAACAGACAATCCTGTGGTGTAGTTAGTGAATAATAGGCCATCTTTATTTGACACATTTAGTGTATTGCTAGGCATTTATCCCCAACACAGGCCGTGGAATACAAGGTGCAACTTCTCATTGTCTGGGGCAGAATTTTGCGAAAATGTTTGAGATAAACTTTGAAAATGAGAAGGGAGAAAAATGCATGGTCTGGCAGAACTCTTGGGCGTATAGCACCAGAACAGTAAGTTCATTTCTTTTGACTCAGGGTTGGAAGTGCCATGTGATGACCATTTAATACTGAAAGTATTATTATACTTGCAAAAACTTTCCATTGCAACACTGTTTACATCTGAATTATTTCTTTGTTCTTGGAGATTGGAGTAATGGTGATGGTTCATGGAGATGATAAGGGGTTGGTGCTGCCGCCTAAAATAGCTTCTGTACAAGTCATTGTGGTTCCTGTTCCTTACAAAGATGCCGATACTCGAGGAATCTTTGATGCCTGTGCTGATTCTGTTGATGCACTGTCCAAGGCTGGTATTCGTGCTGAGGCTGACTTCAGGGAAAACTATTCACCTGGTTGGAAGTATTCTCAGTGGGAGATGAAAGGTGTTCCCTTAAGGATTGAAATAGGGCCAAAAGACTTGGCAAATAATCAGGTGAAGAACCCCTTATTTGCTTGTTCACAGTATTTTTGTTGCTAGTTTTATGATGGAATCCGCTAAAATTGGTTCTGATGAATTTTCTACTCAATCCTTAAATTGGTTTCTGAATCTTGGGGATGAGGGTATTATGGAGTCCTAAGAGTGTGTACGTGAGTCAGACAGCATAAGTACATTCTTATAAAAGAGGATTTCCACTTCATCTAATTAAATTGCCTACATCTGAAACCAAACAAAGAAAAAGAACAAACGAATTGAACCATTGACAAAAAGAACAAACATATTGAACCATTGACTTACAGTATTACCTGTACCGACCTCTTAGTTCTTTTCGGTGGACCAATTACCTTTAGGATGTTGTCACACTTGTTTTCTTTTAGGTAGCTAAAGAATGGTTTGATGCCATGTATACCTTCTTTTTTACAGGTACGTGTTGTTCGTCGTGATAATGGAGCAAAAGTGGATATAAGTAGGGCTAATTTGGTTGAGCAACTAAAGAATATGTTGGATAATGTGCAACAAAGTCTATTTAATACTGCTAAACAAAAGCGAGATGCTTGCATTCAAGTGGTGGAAACGTGGGATGAATTTAGGGAAGCTCTTAGCCAAAAGAAAATGATCTTAGCTCCTTGGTGTGATGAAGAGGTAAGATAAGCATTTTATTTCAAATATTGCTAAGCTGTTGACCCTTCTGCTGCTACAATGCTATGTTTATTGATTCTTTTGATTTGCTTACTTAAAGTTCTTTTTGATATTGTTTTGATACTTGTTTGTCTGTTACTTTAACGTCATGGAGGGAATATCACATCGGAAGTGTAGTTTGAATTTATTTTCTACCTCGCTGTTATAGATTCTGACCCTATGAATGCCACTTGATTGATAGATAGGCTGTGAACTTATATGAAGAGAAAATCAACTTACTTGGTGGATTTATTCTTGGTGCATCAAAACTGGTTTTTTATGTCTTACAATTTTATTTTTGTGCATTTATTTATGTCATTTATACACCATTTATAATTGATCTTCTGTACGTCCAAATAATCAAATAAATCTTATCGTGCTAACAGAACTCCTGTGTCATGTTGCAGGACGTGGAGAAGGATGTGAAGGAACGGACAAAAGGTGAAATGGGTGCAGCCAAGTCCCTTTGCAGCCCATTTGATCAGCCAGAACTCCCTGAAGGTATGTGAAGCTCAATTTCATAATGGTAGTGGTGATTGCTGAAAGTTCAGTCTCATTGTTCCTTCAGTTTGCCCCTTATTACCTGTAATTTAACATATTGGCCAGGGTTTTGACCTGGCTTTTGTAGCTCTTTGGATATTTGCATTGTCGATAAAAGAGTTAGCCTGGAGATCTGTAGATTCCAACAGCAGTGGCTGTGAATTTCATAAAGCGATTATAACTTATTTATGCTGCTTGTTTCTATCCGGCCTTTGTCATTGTATTCAACTAGAGGAGGATACATCTAAAGTAGAGGCTAACAGTATCATGTGGACGTCATTAATCAAAACATTTGCTGTGTTAAATCATTTCAGGTACAAAATGTTTTGCGTCGGGAAAGCCTGCAAAAAGATGGACATACTGGGGAAGGAGCTATTAGAAGGTGAATTTAGAATCCTTTCCTTGTATTGTGCATGCATATTTTATTGCACCAACTTTACTTTTTGTTAGATTTTTCTTGTTTTCCCAGTTATATCATGAAACATTTTTCACTGGAACCCATGTCATGTTTTCATTTGTTCTCGGCAGTTGTTTCAGGTTGTTGGATGAGAAATAGTTTGTTTCCCTTCTTTTGATGTAACCTTCAAAATTTTATAGGCTGAATCTACACTGGAAATAATATAGATGCCTCAGGCATGTGGATTCACCTGCAGCGTTTGCAGGTTTTCACCAGATTCCTGGAATAAATTTATGTTCTGAAAATTTGTAATTCTTGAGCCTGGGACAAGTAGGACTTGCACTGATCAAAAGTGCTAAAACGAACTCGAGCAGCGGAAGAGGCTGTTGGAGCCGCGGGACCTTACATTTTAACAAGTTGATTACCGGCCAATGTGTCACTTCCACTTGGTTTTCTTCGGTTTCTTTCTGCCGTGATCAAGGACCTTTCAGCAGAATGCTCTTTCTACGATTGGTGCCAACCCCAAATTAACATTTATGCATTTTCGAATTCTCCAGCAAGTCTTCCAAAGAAATCTTCAAGTATATCGAGATTATAATACAGTACTAAAAATCAAAATTAGAGGAAAAAGTAAATAACTTTATTTTCTGGATTGTAATTGAACAAGCTTTGTTCAACACAGCGAAGGAAAAATCAACAAAGTAAAATGGAAATGAAGGGTTATAGAAGATGGAGAGGCAAAAGAAACCAGAAGAACAAGAACACAACATTGTATTACAGACCCAAATGTGCGGCCGGACAACGATTGCTAATGAAAATGCTTGACAGCGTTTCTCATATCTTCAAAACCATCGCATACCTCGAAAAACTTACTCAGCCTCCACAATTCCCTATCTTCAACATCGTCAATGAAAGGTTTTACTGGAATCGCATTTTCCGGTTGAAAAAGATAGCAATGTGGGTTATCATCGACGATCACCACCTTATTTAAGTCCCTCCCCATCTCAGACAAGTCCTTCACAAACCTACCATCAACTACTTTACATGAATCTCTGTAAAGCCTATGTGATATTAGCCCCTTCAAGTCAAGCCTGTCGAGGACCAATGATGCATATTCCTTTAAACCTGCGGTGAAAACCACCACCTCGTACTTTGCCGCCAAAGCCTCCAAGAAAGTGTCCACTCCTGGTCGCTTCAACACGTAAAAGTTCATGAACTCTCCATCAATCTTAGGCCTGACAACGAAATCGAACTTTTGGGGAGGAGGGTCTGCATTGGAATGAACTAAGGTCTCATCAAGATCAAGAAACACGGTCCTCTTATTCGACGATATCAAAGGCGGTAACTTTTCGTTGAAGAACAACACTCTGCAAACGTTATCATCCCTTCCGAATCCTTCTTTTAGTGATGTTTCTTCTGGATCACTCGAAACTTTCGATCTTTTCTTCAAGACTTCATATCCTTTGTACCGGCTATTGGGTGTACCTATACGAGCCAACTTCGAGAAGAGCTTGGCGAGGCGTTTCTTACATGAGAGAATCGTTTTGTTGATGGAGGAGATGATGCCTGAGGAAGCAACCGGCACTTTCGACGGAGACTTCTTCCGGTGGCGGCGTTGGTGGCCTCGCCGGTCCTTTGTGCACCTCGTCGGCGTCCTCTTGGCGCTTCTACACACCATTTCCGGAGATCAAAATTAGACAGAGAGAGAGTGAATTGAGGTACGTTGGGAGACAAAATCGAAGATGTGGGTTTGGTGAGAATTTAAATTTTGGTACGGTGTAACGGTAAGTAGACAGGTTCGGAGACCGAAGCAAAAGAAATTTAAAGGAATAATATATATTTTAATTAAATTTTAAAAAATAACTTTACTTTATTTATTTATAGGCCCACCCTAGAAATTTTGGTAATTTGGAAGACACAATGGACCGTTGAATAAGTACGGGACAGACATTAGATTTGGACTGCCCTTTCATTTCCAGGCTAGCTTCATTAATATTTGAAAACAATTGGCACATTCATATTTATGACAATGTCTACAAACAATATAGAAAATGGATCTTGAGCAAGGGCAAGCAGGATACTTATCTAAGGCCTAGAGTTATAAAGGGCCCACTAATCAAAAGAGTTAAAAATTAAAAAATTATTTATTAAAAGAGTTGAAAATTTGAAAGTTAATAAATATATTCATTAAAAGGTATAGAAACTAAAAGGTGAATAAATCTACTTCTAAGATATTTATATATACCAAGAGGTTTCTTGACTTAAAAGTAAAAAAATATGTGATTGAATTTTTTTATCTTGAATTTGAATCTTTATTGAAAAGAGCTAAAGAGGATTTCGGTTCTAACTATTAATAAGAAAAGAGCATGTTCTTTTTATATTTCTCTTTTTTAAATTTTTTTATTTGCATCTCAATTTGTTAGAGGTATGTACTAACATCTTTATTAACAACGATATTTTTCATTAATATAATTAGACCTAAAAAAGGGTTGTATGAAGTTGATGATTTTTCGAAAGTAAAAATTTTAACACTTTTAAATGAGTAAAATAAGATCCCGTACAGGATGCTTCTTAACAAAACTAAGTTGTAGTGGGATGCATTAGTAATTATATTAGAATGGATGGACATTTATATAAAAGTGTATACTAAAAATAGAAAAAGATCATTATTGTGACATTTTCATAATATTTGATATTTCTTTAAAAGAAAGGATATATTTATTAACATATCATATCTTTATCCGCTATATATAACGATCCACCTTTCTTTTAGCACTTAAAAGATTTACTATTTGGTGTTAAATTTTTAAGTAATAACTAATAATTTATACATTATGTACAAATATTTTCATCAAATTAATTTAAAATAATTTGACAAATGTTTGTTACAGTAAATTATAAACAATTTGTATAAGAGAAATGAAGTATATAAATTTGAATTGAATATTAATTAAATAACATGTAGTTACTTTAATCACCCATGTGCATAAGCTTAAACGTAGTATATACTAAAAGAGAAGAAGATCCTTACAATTATAATTTAAAAAGTCATAAACCTTATAAAGTTTATTTATTTCAATTAAATCTTATCAAACTTATGTGGAAATTTATTTTAGCATAATATGACTTCTTAACGTAATATTACAACAAAATAAGTGAAAAGTTCATTTTAAACATCAAATTTTAAATTATCATTATTATGACAATTTAAATAAATTGATTAACCCTATTACATGAATGTTATAAGACCTATTGTGCTAATACAATCCAATCTATACAAGATTAGTCATCTCATTATTATCTTATTTGAATCTTCATGTTTTATTCTTCAAATATCTTTTTTTTTATATTTGTAATAAGTTTCTTAATTTAAAAAATTTTCAACTAATTCTTGTTAGTATTTTTAAAACATAAATCATATCATAATTTGAATTAAAATTTATCCTGATAATTTATCTTTCTTTCATCTTGCAGATATCACCATAAAATACTCTTTGTTTTTTTCAATTTTTATTTAGGCTGTTAAAATTTTCTCTTTACATGGGATATTGTTTTTACTCTTTGTTTCATTTAGATCTTGTGATGACGCTAAGTCAAAGAGTGAAGCGGAAAGTTTGGTTAATGTATTTAGGAGTTTTGAGTTTTTACTTAGTATATTGGTATGATATTTTATTCGTTATTGACATGGAGAGTAAAAATTTGTAATCTAAATCTATATACATTGATACTACTATAGAGCAATTAGAAGGTATGACGGTATTTTTTGAAAAATATAGAAACGAAGGGTTTACCTTTAGTATGAATATTGTCAAAAGTCTTACATATAAGATGAATGTAGAGTTTACATTTCCAACTAGACATTGTATTATTAGGAAAAGACAATTTAATGAAAATGATAATCATGAAGAAATACAATCAGTTGAGGGTTCCTTTAGAGTTAGTTACTTTCTAGTTGTTGTGAATACAATTGCTTCATTGAAGAATATATTTAAACAATTAATGATGTTTGAAGGTATTTTTTGGATTCTTATTTGATTCAAAAAATTTGAAGTCATTGGATGACAATGAATTAAAAGAATATTGTATTAATTTTACAACTTTTTTCTTATAATAATGTGTCAGATGTGGATTTAGATGATCTTTTTTTTTGAATTAAAAGTGTTACAACTGACTTTGCCAAATGAATTAATGTCCTTAGTTGAAATTCTTGAATTTGTTAAAGCTGCAAATTTTTATCCAAATATTTTAATTACTTATCGAATTCTATTGAT
>JAOQMQ010000002.1:29674746-29697035 GCA_027563845.1 Erythroxylum subrotundum
ATGGCCGGCTTTTGCTGGCAATGGTTTTACCATTGGCAGACAGGAACTCCACCCGGACCTTCAAATTGTAAAAAACTCGAGTAAAACAACCATTCTTCAAACATATACACGAACAGTACGAGTAAAGTACAAAAATTGGAAATTTTATCAAACTAAGACCATGTAACAAGGGAGAGAGTACACAAGTCATGGTTAAACAGTTAATACCTCTATCTCTATCCATCAACTTATAAAAACCAATATATTAAGACATAGAACTTGATACATTCAGTATGTGGCATGGGTGCAAAGATGGGTATGTAAATTGATGTGTGGTTTGGGTCAACTGATTCACTATCATGGGTCATGGTATAATTAAAGATGAAATTCAAAGCACGTACAACAGGTTGGAGAAACATCCCAAGAGATATCCATGATTTATTTAAATAACAAAATATACAAACCTTTGTGATTAAATTTCACCGTGTCTACTCTGATCTGAGACCTCTCCAAATTATGGTCAAGTTATCACAATACTCTGGCTGTAGTTTCTCAAATCTTGATACATCTCCCTCCAAGAATAAAAATCTATTATGCATAGCTTTTGAGAATTGGAACAGGGGACCAGAAGAACATTCGATGGGGGAATATAGAAACTCCTACAATCTTACTAAACGTCTTTGATGTATGGTTTTCCAGACTACAGTAAAAACTCCATACATATCTTTCCATCCACATATCTCGTGGAGTGCCAGAAAATTTCACTTATCAAATGTCTCAACAATGGTAATATACTTCACTGTTCAAAGCCCTTTCTAATTTAATTGGTATAAGAAAAAGGCCTTAATGTCAGGCTGTATTTCTGCTACATCTGAACTGCAGCAATTGTCGATCAAATTTTTATAGTAGAAGCTCTCTACCCGTCAACATGATGACATTTACCCTCTTTCCCTCTCCCTCCCCTCTACCCAACTTCGACAAAATAACCAAAATTGTAGAATGTCAAGTACTGCACCGGAATAGGTTTAACCAGAAAAGAGTAATACATGTTAAAAAATATTGAAAAACAGATTTCAAGGGAAAAGTTTAACATGACATCCAAAAACATTCCGTGTTTAAAGAACCAAACGAGTACCTGAAACATCCCCAGATTTCGGTTATATTCTGATTCAGGCAATGTCAATGAAACATCAACTTGTAACTTGTGATTAGGTGGTATAGCCCGTGGTCCCAACTTCGTGATAGCTCCATCGTTGTCCTTACCATTCACACCACAGTCAAGACTACCACGAGACGATATGGGCACATATGCACCTGGACTGTTCTTTGTATAATCAAAGTTCAAACCTTGCCTTATTTGCATTGGTTCCTCCACCAAATACCTCATCAAAAACCCACTGATCATAACTGACAAAACCAGCAACCCAAACAAAATGGTACAAACATAAATGGACCACAAAAATCCCCACCCGAATGTCAAGAAAAACTTCCAAATTGTTTTCTGATCCTTTAACCAATCATTTAAACCAATTAAACTGCACAAAGACACCAACTTCTGCAGACAAAGTTGTCTAACACGCCTTGCAACTCCAAATGGATCAACAACCAACATGTAAGAATGATACAACACCCAAATTGGAAAGCTGACGAAAGTAAACAACAAATTTAGTTGAAACCCAATTGCCTTGAACACCAAACCAACAATAGACACAAGCAAATTCGACGAACTAGAGTCGACATCTTCAGCCCCTGAATCGGTCGGGCCACCAACTAGGTCACCATTCGATACGGTCTCAATTGATCCCTGTGTCTTCGCATCCTCCTCCTCAATTACACCGCTCACAGTCCCAAACGGCTCAACAATGTCCTGAGTCGTCCGTGCAGATTCGGAACTCTCCAAATTCTTCTCATTTTCCTTCAAAGCGCGATCAATTTTGTATCTCCTTTCTCTAACATCCGTTTTTGGGTCATTGACTTGGGTAACGCTCGAACCGTCGGAGGAGGAACCAGGAGTGGAGTCCTCGGACGCGGCGTCGGGGAATCTGCTACGGGATATTGGTCGGCGACGGATCGTGGACACCGAGGAGGAAACCTCCGGAAAAGGAAGGTCGACGGAGAGAGTGGAGTCGCAGGTGGAACGATCGTATTGGTCGGTCTCGGAGCTATCATGAAACGGGAAGTCGTCGAGCGCGTCATGGAAAGAAAGGTCGTCTTCGTCCATGCAAAGAAAAAGATCCGATTGGGACAGAGGGACTCTTGATTTCTCGCTTCGCAAGTCGCAACACAGTTCGAATGCCACGTCGCCAGTTGCTGTCTTAACCACATTCGCTCTCCGTCTCCTCAACACAACACTTGTTAATGTGGGTAAGTCATACGCAACATTATTCTATTCGAAGTATCAAATCAATTGATAAACTTGAGCCTGAGAATTGCAATAATGCTATTACTGTAGATATTAACTAGTAAATATAAAATAAGAATTATTATGTGCAATCTTTTACATTATTGTATTTGTGCTATAAATATCAATACAGAAGTAGGGAAATATAGACCTGTAATTTACATCAAACATTATCTTCATTAGTATGGTATCAAAGCTATAGACTCACATTCCTCGATTATTTTTTTCATGCCTACCAATAATTCATCTCATAACATCAATCAATTGATCGCAACTCTCACGGGGTGTTTGGAGTGGTACGAATTGAATTCAATTCAAATGTTTGGAAATAGAAAAAAGGGATAGGTCATCTTTTATAAATTAAATTCACCTGAAAAAATATCAGAATTGAATTACGAGCTGAGACTTCAATTCTTGTTTTGAACGTTGAAAATATCCTTTCAATAATACTCATCTAATTTTATCATATATCTCTTCGTCTCAAGCAGCCCCTCTCACCTCAAACATCCCCTTCCACTAAGAAATGGAACAACAACACCTTCTCTACGAATCAGCACCTCCCACTATATCTAGGTTGACCCTTTTCCTTGTTCATGGGTGTCTTTTCCTTTTTCGTTTTTTTGTCTATGATCATCATTCTCTTTTAGATCCATCATTCGATTTAGCTTCTCCTTTCATTTTCCCATCATGTCTACATTCTTTTGCATTTCTCGATTCTTTTTGTATATATCTAGATTTTTTTGTTTGTTTGTTTTCGACTACATTTTAAGTGAATCTTGTTCCATTTGGGATCTTGAGGGAGAAACATGTTTTCGGCTACATTGGTGTGTTTTTTGCATGTCCAGTTGAACTACGTTTAGATTGGTTGTCTAGGAAGATGTAAGTGTGAATATTTATTATTTAATAAGATTATTTTATAGTCAAGTGTAAAAATGTCATATGAAATAATTGAATTCATTTTAATTATATTCCAAACAGTGTAATTGAATTCAATTCTAATATTACTGGGTTTGTTTCAAACAGTGTAAATTGAATTCAATTCAATCTCATTAATATAATAAAATCCAATTCGTTAATGAATTCAATTCGAAGGTTTCCAAACGGCTCGTCAATGTTGAAAATAACTCCTTCAATTATCCTACCCTTAATCTCAAGTTGGACAAAGAAAATTACTATCTTTGGGCTTCCACAATTTTGTATACTTTAGAAGCTTCTGACTTAGATCATATTGTGATATCAGACAATATTGCACCGACTCTTCAGCTTGTTGACACATATAGAAATTCAAATGAATAATTCAACTTACACAATTTGGAAGCATCAAGACAAGCAAATCCTTTCATAGATTTGATTGCTCATCAAAGAATATTGTCTTATTCATATAAGTCGTGCTTCAACAACTCGTCAAGCCTGTTTAATGCTAGAATGCACCTTCAAACTTCAATGGAAGGCTCATACTATGCATCTAAGTATGCAACTTGCAAGCATCCAACAAGGGGGATGTTTACTTTCAATTATGTTGAAAAGAAACATTCTATAACTAATCGATTGACAACCTTAAATGAACCTATACTTGAATCTGATTTATTACATAATATACTTTTTAGACTTGATCCTAAATTTGGCTTTTTAGTCACTTCATTTTGTTTTCTTGTTGAGATACCTACAGTGGACACTTTATTTAGAGTTCTTCTCAAAGAACTCCACTTCATTATGCTTATACTGTTTGGCGTACCCACTCACAGTTGGAGAAAAGAACTCAATCCTACAAAGGTGGGAATTCTTGTGGCCTAGGACGTCATGACAGTTCACAAACTGGTCGACGTTAAAGAACCTCTAGCAGTCAAGGTTTACACTTTAACAATAATTTAAATTCTAATAATGGCAATTCAAAGGGGACATTTCAATTTTAATCTAAAGTTGGACATGAAGCCTTAGACTGCTACAATCGCTTCAACTATAGCTATACCAGAGATAAAGTAGCTCCCCTTCTTCCAACGACTATGGTTGCCACCACCACCTGTGCTTCTCCTCCAGATTCTAACTGGTATTTTGATTCTGAAGCAACAAATCACTTAACTGTTGATCTCAGCAATCATATTGTTCATAGTGACTATGATGGTGGTGATCAAGTTCAATTTGACAATGTAATCTTATTCTCATTCTTTACGTTGGCTCCACTAATTTACCCACAACAAATAAAATATTTCTTTTTATCTATCTAATGTTTTTCATGCTCCTTTAATGACTAAGAATCTTCTTAACATATCCCAATTTATAAAAGACAATAATACCATTTTTTAATTTTATCCTGGTTTTTTTTTTGTTAAGACATTACAGGGCAAGGTGCTACTTTGGGGATTGCTTGATCAATGGCTCTATCATCTACCTCCATTATTGCCTTTACTGCACTCCACAAGTTACTTTGCTGATCTTTTTTCATTTGTACTGGTTGCTTTCCTAGGTGAGCGCACCATTTTACATTCTTCACATAACTGTTTGGGTCATCCTCGTGAAAAAGTTGTGCGCCAAATTTGTTTTCGTTTTTCTCTTCCTATGTCAAATAAAAGTTTTGGCATATGTGGTATATGCCAATCAGGCAAAAGTCATCATCGTTCTCTACATGTATCTCTTTTTTTTTCTTTCTAAATCTCCATTTAAACTTGTTTATTTTGATGCATGGGGTCTTGCTCCAATCTTGTCTACTAATGGAAATTGTTATTCTGTTCAATTTTTAGATGATTACTTAGAGTTTGTTAGGATATATTTCTTATCTCGTAAAGATCAAACGTTTGATGCCTACAAAAATTTATAGACCATGGTTAATATGCAATTTAACGAAAATATCAAACATCTTCAAATTGATTAGGGTGGAGAGTAACGAATCGTAACTCCTTTCTTACAATCTTTAGGTGTAATTCATCGACATCCATGTCTTGACACTCATGAACAGAATGGGGATATAGAACATAGTCACTGAGCAATTGTTGACAAAGGTCTCTCTCTTTTAACCCATATTAGTCTACCACTTAAGTTTTGGGAACAAGCTTTTAGAATGACTATTTATCTAAGCAATTGAACACTCACACCAATTCTTTACTCTAAATCACAATTTCAAGTGTTATACCATTATATTTCAGACTATTTTTTGTTACGTACCTTTAGTTTTTTTTTGTTTTTCCTTATCTTCGTCCATATAATGCCAATAAAATGGATATTAGGTTCAAGACGTATATTTCTTGGTTATAACTGTCATCATAAGGGCTATGTTTGCTTTCACCCTCCTACTTTTTGTACTTATATTACGTGTCATGTTGTTTTTGATGTGTAAGTTTTTGTTTCCATCATTTTAACAACCTACACCATCATATTCTACCATTTCTTCTCCTATTTTTGTTACTCCTCTACACTCTGGTGCTTGTCTTCCCATAATTTCTGGGTCACCTGCTGCAACTTCATTACCTACTGCTACCCATATTCCTTCTCAGTCCTTCATGTCTATCTCTATTGACCATTCTAGTACTATTACTCGAATTTCCATGAAATCTAATATGTTAGTGCAACAATATTCACATTCCACCTTAAATGCCTTCCTTCATTTTCGTCCATTTATTATCTCCACTTATGCTATACAAACATGTGCTTGGACCGATTCTCTAAAACCTTGAACCCTAACTTCCGCTTGTTATCCTTTTCCTTTGTCTTTTTCTATTCTTAAAAAAGAGCCTATAAGTTATAAGCAAGTTATCAAGTACCCTGAGTGGCAAAATGCAATGCAACTCGAACTTACTGTACTTCATAAAAATAAAACTTGGACCCTTGTCCCACCTAAACCTAGAGCCAACATTTTTGGGAGTAAATGGGTTTACAAAATCAAACGTCATTTGTATGGTAGCATATAATGTTGCAAGGCTTGTCTTATTGCTTAAGGGATTTACCAAGAAGCAGGGGTGGACTACTCTGATACCATTAGCCATATGATTAAGCCTACTTCTGTTTGACTGGCTTATCCTTAGTTGCTGCCTGCGGATGGAATCTTCCTCAAATAGATATGAATGATGACTTTTTAAATGGTGATTTGCAAGAACGTGTTTATATGGCCCAACCATTAGGATTTAAGATTTGAAACATCCTTAATATGTTTGACTTCTAATTAAGGCTATTTATGGCTTAAAACAGACGTCGTGTGCTTGGCTTCATTTTCTTAAATATCTTCCTCTCCAAGGTGATTTAAGGGTGTCATTTAGGTTCTCCTTTATTTTTTAGTTACTATGGTTCTTCTATCTCGTACGTTTAGGTGTATGTTGATGGCATATTAATCAATGGAGATGATAATCAATTAAAGCAACTTATTACTAACTTGGATGCTGAATTTTCTTTAAAGGATTTGGGTCCAGATTCTTATTTCCTGCGTATTCATATTCGTTATGATCATAGTGGAGTTCATCTTTCAAATTCAAATGGATGGTTGTAAGCCTATATGCACACCGACAACCCCACATTCCTCTTTAAATAATGATGGGCCACTTTTTGCTGATCCTAGCTTATATCGTAATGTTTTTGGTACTCTACAGTATACCATTATAACCTACCTTGAGATTTCATTTTTTGTTAACAAAGTGTACCCGTTTATGCATTGTCCCACAGAAGTCCATTGGCAGGCAATGAAATGAATTATTTGTTAATTGAAAGGTACCATTAATCTTAGGCTAACTAAAAATTTCCGAAGGGGTGTGGTTTTACAAAATCTCCGATTTGATCGTTGTTGCTTATAACTGTATTTATCGGCTACTTGATATAAAGCAACTGTATCAGTAACGATTAATTTTTCAACACAAATGAAAACAGAAAAATAAATATGAAATTAAACATATCAATATCCGAGATTTGGTAACGCAGTTCGTCACACTTTGCCTATATCTACGGGCTCGCACCCAGCTTAATACTTTCATCAAAGGACAATGATAGCTTTATACAAGGCTTTACTAAGTCGATACTACTCAACCCTTGACACCACCCTTCGTCCTCACTACCCATGAAAGTGATTCACACCCAATAACACGACGGACTTGTGTTAACCTCAACAGAGGTTTTTTCTCAACAATCTTTTAACGAAAGAACAATAAATTAATAACCCAAATTATTAAACAAAATTCAACATGAATGAGAACACTTGAGAAAGAAAAGAAAAACAACTTCTCGATAGGTTCAGCTCCATTGAAACAAGTCTTAAAGTTGTCACCACACACTATGGGTTGATTCATGCAAATAGCAGTATTAACTCACAACTGCAACTGCAAGAAATCAAGTATGATAGCCTATGCAAACAAGCCTTCACACAAAATCCAGCAGACCCCACACCACTATTAACCTTGGCAGAAATCACACACAATATACAGAGCAACACAGTCGTGAGCCATACAATGAAAAACAACACCTAGTCGTTACCACTCTAAGATGTCACACCAACAAAGAAATCAATCAACAAACGTTACAGCCCAAGATGATATTATATCAATATAGAGATCACCACGTTAGTGCTTTTTAATCACCAAAACAAACAGACTATAGCCTCACTTCACACACACCTGCAACCAACCTAGAACGAGGCAAAGACCTAGTCACACACGCAAGGAGTCACGCGCACACTACGCACAATCTACTGCTATCACACGATGTCCTTCAATCCTCTAGCGTGATACACACACACTTCCATTAAAGATAGACTTCTTTCACACTCGAACCCTTATCCAAAAATTCAATTCAAATAAGAAGTATTACTTGGTTAGACTTCATCTTAATTTGGATTTTAATCATTATCTTGAGGATCCAATAATAAAAAATGCCAAAATTAAATAATAAGATATATAATACATATCATAACAATCTCCCTCTTTTTTGCATTTTTGTCACAAATAAGAAACTCCCCCTAAATAAAATAATTGGTCATATAATCCACATGAGAAAAGAACTCCCCCTTAATCTATCTAAAGAACATCTATCAAATTCTTCAAGTTCAAGAAACATCCAAAGAAACAATAATGAACAATTATCCAATCATCCAAATTTCTCCCATTTGGGATAAAAAGGTGCCAAAAAGCAAGATTAATACTCACGGAGATACCTTAAAATCTTCCCTTGAATTGAGCAATCACAAAAAACAATATAATGTCTCTCCCATGGGATAAAACAATGTCAAAACAAAATGCTTTTAATGCAATCAATCTTAGCAAATAAAGAAGAATAAAAATCAGCAATAGGTGTAGTAGAAGAATCGTAAGTATGCTAACATGACAATTTACCACCAGTCAAAACACTAGCCAATATATCAATACTCACATCAAAGTCATCCGCATATGACTGATGAAATTTATAAACCCTAAAAATGCATTCAACGAATCATAATCAAACTTAACCAATCTCCTCCTCACATAAACCATATGAACACATATTGCTCAAACTCAAACAACCCACAATATAAAGAAAAACTAGAATAAATCTTGAAAAAGTCTAGATGTTAACTCTTTCGAACCTTCTTTTAAAAAAAACATCAAACTATACTTCAAAAATGTAAAACAAACGGTCCTTGTGTCGGTCGAAGAAATTCAAATTTGGGCGTATTCCTCGTCACATTATCTTGGTCATCAACTATCTGGATGATTTCTTCATCTGAAGCAACTAACTTATCGTCAGTCTGAACAATTTCTTCAAAAGCAGCAACTAACTGTGAATTTGGATAATTTCTTGTTTTCCCTCCACTACATCTTTATGCTTGTAATTGACCCTTTCTAACCCAAGTATGTTTGGGTAACATAGGTTGCTGTTGGAAATTTAATAGAGAGTATATGGTTTTTCAGTTTTCGCTCCTTTGAAACATCATTTGTAACAACTTGTAACATTTCGGTCTTATGTGTCCTATAACTCCATAAAAATGACATGAAATTATGAACCTCCTATTTTTCTTTGTGATTTCTCCTTGGACAGATCTGGTCGCACCAATTTTCTTATCATTCGACTTAGAACATTCATCTTTATAGCCAATGCCTTGAAGGTCTCCTTTAGTCTTACCGGTTTCCAGTAATTGTTCTAATTTTTCTGTACCTCCATTTAGCATTCTTATTCTTTTTTCCGTACTGACCAACTTCAATTTTGTTTCTCCAAGCTCATATAATGTAAACAACAACTTCTTCTCTAGATCTTGAATGATGTTCTTTATGGAAGAGTTTTCCTCCTTCAACTTCTCATTTTTCTTATATATTTGGACCCATTTAGCATATATTAACTCATAGGCTTCATAAATATCTTCCTTTTTATCATTTGAAGTACTGTCATCACTGTCATAATTTGAGATTGAGCTTTGAGCTAATTTGTTTGCGTTTTTTCCAGAATTTTCTGATTTACTCACATTTTCGTCATCGATTACTTCTTTATTGGTTACTATTAAGCAAGCAACTGGACTTTTGCTGTATAAAGCAATCAATGTATCACTATTCACAACTTCTTCTTCACTGCCATATTCACTTTCTGATTTATTCTCACTCTAAGTGCTTGTACAGGATTTCCCTTTTCTCTTCTTCAAGGTGTTAGCACATTCCGCTTGCACATGTGTGAAGCCTTAACACTTATGACATTGAATTCTCTTCACTTTTCTTTCACCCTTTTGAGTTTTAGATTGTTGTTTGAAGTTGTTGTTCATGAACTCCCACCATTCTGCCTAAAATTGGATCCTTCTTTACTTTCTTTAACCACTTACTGAAATTTCTTATCAATAACTCCATACCCTCATTCTCATCAAATTCATCTCCTAAGTCATTCATGACTTTACCAATCTCATCTTACAATGCCAATCCTTTGTTTTTCTTTCGATTATCCCTTAACAAATTCATCTCAAAGTTGGTAAGAATCCTAATTACCTTATCCAAAAACAATTCAGTGATATCATGAGCTTCTTCGATGGCCGCAATTTTTGGTATAAACCTCGGAGGTAATGATTTCAGTGTCTTCTTAACCAGTTTCAGGTTAGAGTATTTCTTCCCGAGTTGATTTGCTTGGTTTGCTATGTCACATAGTCTCTTATGGAAGTCTCCAATGGTTTTACTCTCATCCATCTTCAGTTCTTCAAATCTCACAACCAACATCTGAAGTTTTGAGGCCATCACAAATTTCGATCCTTCATGTATAGTCTACAAAATATTCCATTCTTCTTTCGCCAATTCACAAGCTGATATCATAGCAAAGCAACCTTGATCAACTGTATTGAAGATGGCAAGCAGGGCTTAAGAATTTCCAAACGCTCTTTCTTCTTCAGCCCTTGTCCACTTACGCATCTTTAAGCACTGTTTCTCTTTTTTCATCAGTTGTCACTAGATGCGTCCAGCTATTTAAAAATGAGTTCCACGCTTTTGTTCCTTATGCGTAAATGAATACTCTCATCCGTGATTTCCACATAGGATAATTTGAACTATCTAACAACGGTGGCCTGATGATTGATGCCCTTTCTTTTGCAGCCATAATTGCGAAACACGGATCTGCACCAACTTGATGTACCAAGTTGTGATTTAGTGACCCGTTTTGATACCAATTGATAATTTCTGCAAAATCTTCGATTTGATCACAGTTGCTTGTAACTGTATCTGTTAGTTACTTGTATAAAGCAACTGTATCAGTAATTGTTAATTTTTTAACATAAACGAAAACAGAAAAATAAATACGAAATTAAACAGATCAATACCCGAGATTTGGTAACGCAGTTCGACACACCTTGCCTACGTCTGCAGGCCCTCACCTAACTTAATACTTTCACCAAAGGACAATGATAATTTTATATAGGGCTTTACTAAGACAACACCACTCAACCCTTGACACCACCCCTCGTCTTTGCTACCCGTGAAAGTGATTCACACCCAATAACACAATCTACTCGTGTTAACCTTAACAGAGGATTTTTCTTAACAATCTTTTAACAAAAGAATAATAAATGAATAACCCAAATTATTAAACAAAATTCAACATGAATGAGAACACTTGAGAAAGAAAAGAAAAACAACTTCGCGATAGGTTTAGCTCCACTGAAACAGGTCTGAAAGTTGTCACCACACACTATGGGTTGATTCACAGTATTAACTCACAGCTGCAGCAAGAAGACATCAAGTATGGCAGCCCACGCAAACAAGCCTTCACACAAAATCCAACAGGCTCCACACCACGATTAACCTTGACAGAAATCACACACAATATACAGAGCAACCCATCCGTGAGCCACACAACGAAAAACAACACCTCTAAGATGTCTCACCAACAAAGAAATCAATCAACAAACGTTGCAGCCCAAGATGATATTATATCAATATAGAGATCGCCATGTTAGTGCTTTCATGCACTTTGTTTTAATCACCAGAACAAACAGACCATAGCCTCACTTCACACACACCTACAACCAACCTAGAACGAGGCAAATACCCAATCACATACGCAAGGAGTCACGCACACACTACACATAATCTACTGCTATCACACGATGTCCTTCAATCCACTAGCGTGATACACACACACTTCCATTAAAGATAGACTTCTTTCACATTTGAACCCTTATCCAAAAATCCAATTAAAATAAGAAGTATTACTTGGTTATAATTTGTCTTAATTTTGATTTTAATCATTATCTTGAAGATCCAACAATCAAAAATGTCAAAATTAAATAATGAGATATATAATAAATATCTTAACACTAGCTATTCGTCCTTTTAATCATCCTAGTATTGTCATTTATTCGGATGTAAATTGGGCCAGAGATTTCAGTAATTGTCACTCAACTTATGAGTTGTGTGTTTATTTTTGTGGGAATCTTATTAGTTAGGTTTCTAGAAAGCAAAAATGATAGCGCAATCAAGTACTAAAGTCGAATATCGAGCTTTAGCTATTGCTACTGCTAAAGGCTCATGGCTTTAACATTTACTTCGTGAGTTAAGCGTTTCTCTTCCTCAAGCTTCGATATTATTTTGTGATAATTTTTGTACCACTAATCTCACAACAAATCATGTTTTTTACTGTAAGTACAAGCACATTGAAATTAATTTCTATTTTGTTCGTGAGAAAATGGAATGTGGTGGGTGACCTTAGAGTTTGACATATTCCATCCCAAGCTCATATTGTTGACATTTTGACCAAGGGTCTTCCGTTATTGTCCTTTCTTTAGTTGCGATCCAAGCTCACCATGGTTGACCCCCATTTGTACAACTATCAGGTCAAGTGATAAACTTGAGCCCAAGAATTGCGCAGTGTTGTTATTGAAGAAAATAACCATATGCATCTAGTAATTACTTGATAATTCTTATCTATGTTGTTTACGAAATCTCTATAACAAATAGAGATTATTTTCGTTATCTATAATCTTTCACAATATTGTATGTGTGTTACAAATACCAATATGGTAATAAGAAAATATAGACTTGCAATACGTAAAACATTCTCTTCTTTATTATTCTCAAACATGGACAACAATCACAATAAAAGAAATGAAAAGAATTAATTATCGACTCGTTTGGTCAACATACCCAATGCACAAGACTTCTCGCTTTGCGAAAGTCATTGATTTATGCATCCTTCTCTTTGTATTTTTACAAAGAAACTGTTTTTGTAATTTGAACTTGTAATCTTTTGATTGCAAAGAAACAATTTTTACCAGTTATTTCCAGACTATCCCTCACTAATAAAACTATACTTTTTTTTAATTAATTTTAAAGTTTAATCTATTTTAAAAGTTTTGAGGCTCAGTTTGCTAGAGAGTATTTGGCCTCACCCCTTTCTATCTTCTACAATACGAATATTTATATATAATCGGAGTTTCTTAACCAAATTTGACTATTTTTGTTTTGAATGTTGCATTCTTGCTAGCTATCATCTATTAACACTAAATATATAATATGTCATGTATATATGCCCATATCGTATTTAAAAATATACTCAATGTGTAAACGGTGTGCCATGCGCAAGAGCTAGCCACTGGTTTCTTTAAACTATCGACTGTAGTGTTGCTGTCAAAAGATTATCAAGAACATATTTTGAAATTTTTACACTTGGTTGCCTCAATTTACAAGCCGCAGTTCATTTACTTCTTCATACATATATTATCGTTAAGTTAGATCTCTACTCTATTCACGGACACTCGCTTCTAGTTCTAGATCTCTACTTCGTCGCAAAGTGACCGCACAGAATAACCTTATATATGCTGCTCTTACGACGATGTACTGTTATGTATCAATGAAAGAATATTACTATTATCATGTATATATCTCTATATGTAATAGTCAAAACGTCAACATTGAGTTGTGAAATGGACTAGACTATTATCATGTATATATCTCTATATGTAATAGTCAAAACGTCAACATTGAGTTGTGAAATAGACAAATAGCCAAGAATATAATATAACTAAGAAACGTGGGTTTTGTTCTTACGCTGCGATTTTCCAAAAGCATACCGGCACGTCTTTCTCATCACATCAAATGCTTTTTTAGTCTTATATATGAACTTCTTTATTTCAATGTCGAAGTAATATCAACGTCAACTTAATTCCGAGCATCTGCTTTTACACCTTTTCAATCAATTAAAGCTTAGGAGTTTGGTAGATTAGGTTTATGTGTCAATGTAGGGAAAAAAAAATTGTGGAAAACAGAAGTCTGCGATGGTTGCTACCTTAGACTATTCAATCCCTTTATTTCCATCTCATGGAATAAATATTAAAGTATGTCATTTGGAATAAGAGGGAGGACCAAGATAGAATATGAAGAATAGTATGTCATTTGGAATAAGAGGAAGACCAAGGTAGAAGATGAAGAATTGTAGTATAGATAATAAAGTGATATCGTGTGATTATATAATGATAAAAAATTGTGTAAACAATATCGTTTGATCAATGTTTTAAAAATTGAATCGGAATTTAGACATGTAAGACGAGATGAATCAATATTATACCATCACAAAATTGGATAAAATTAAAAAAATTAAAATGTAATTTGAAGTTTAATTGCAAAAAAGAAATTGTTAAAGAAAAATTGATTGATTTATTTTTATTTATAAGAATTTATTAATTTACCAAAATTGATCAATTAATTAATAAAATGATCGATTTTTAATAATAAGAATTATAAAAGTAAATCGAACCGAAAAGTTAAAAACCGAATTGAAAAATTAAACGGTTTAAGATTTTTACGATTAAATCGGCTGAATTTGTTGAATTTTTTAATCTTTACATTTGAGTTAATAGTGAATAGATAAGATGATGAAAAATGTAATAATCTTAGTGGAAGTGCAGTAACAATTATTTATTAACTATTGTAATGGGAATAACAGAAGTTAGTAAATTAATTGCCTTCGATTCTTCTCTTTACAATCTTTATTGTTCTTCCTTACACCTTAAATTTTGTCACTGGAATTAGGGTTTTCACTAAATAGTATCAAATTTGTGTCAAAGCTATAGAATCATCAAAGTATGGGGAAAGAAATAATTAGATAAAATGTCCTTAGAGCTCAAGGTGGAAGTAGCTACTATGTATTTAGATGGTGAAACTTTAACATGGCACCAAGTGTACATGAGAAACAAGCTGACAATCAAAGAACTAAGTTGGGGTTGGTGGCACTAGAGCAGCGATTTGGTGAAAGCCTGTTTAAGGACTCGATAGAAGATTTGAAGGAGTTAAGGCAAAAAGGATCAATCAAGGAGTATTGAGCAAGACTCGAACTTTTGTCTCCACAAGTTAGTCATGTCAAACTTGGTTGGCATGTTAGGCATCGAAATTCGTTGCCTAACATGCCTAATAAAACAACAAAGAATGGTTGCCAATTTAGAGAGAATATGGGCAGAACAACAAAAAAGACGTGAGGTGAGAGAGAAAAAAGAGAGAGACAAAAAATATTCTATGTATTTTTTGTGGGTCTAATTTTTCTCCTTGTAATTCTCCAATTTTTTAGTAGTAAAATTCTTCTATGCTTGACGGTGGTTTTTACCCTGATTTAGGGATTTTTCACATAAAATCTGTGTGTCTAATCATTATTCCTTCAGTTCTATTTAGCTGCGAACGTGCTCTAATTCAGTCAATTTTTACAACAAGTTGTATCAGAGGGAGGTGAGAAAATTATGATGAATTTTGGCGTAATCCTCTCAGAGTTCAAGTGAGCACAGTGAAGTTGGTGAACAGTAACCACAAAAGGTGATAATTGTTCATGCATTTATTTTTGCATTAAACTGTGCAGTTACTGTAATTCAAATATACAGTATTATTCACGTGTATAGTACTATTCACATATACGGAACTATTAATATATATAGGTACTATTCATACATATGAGTACTATTCACATGAAATAGTGGGAGCTAAATTCTGTTCGTGATAGAAGCAATGGCAACAAAATTTGATATTGAAAAGTTCAATGGGAGTAATTTCTTATTGTGGAAGTTGAAGATGAAGGCTATATTGAGGAAAGATAATTGTCTGGCGGCTATTAGTGAATGGTCAGCTAGAGTCACAGATGAAAAGTGGAATGAGATGGATGGAATGTTGTAGCTAATCTTCACCTAACTTTAGCTGATGGAGTATTATCCAACATAGAGGAAAAGAAGACTACGAAGGAAATATGAGATCACCTCACAAAATTATACAAGGCCAAATCACTCAACAACAAAATTTTTCTGAAGCAGAAACTATACACTTTACACATGGCAGAATCCACTTCGATGACAGAGGAATTAAATACTTTAAATACTCTATTTTCCCAACTCACATCATTAAGGCACACAACATAGATAAGTGAACATGTAGAACTTCTACTCCAAAGTTTACCAGATTCGTATGATAAACTTGTCATCAATTTAACAAACAATGCAGACACTCTTGTCTTCGACAATATTATACTATTCTGTAAGAAGAGAGTCAGCGCAAAAGTAAGGAAGATAGGTTGGCAAATTCGCAACAAACGGAGGCCTTGGTGGTGAGGAGATGAAGAACAATGAAACGTGGCCCAAGTGGGAGTCATAGTCATGATAGATCAAAATTTAGGAGTGAGAAGAATTTCAAGTTCTACAATTGTGGCAAGAAAGGACACCTGAAGAAGGATTGTTGGAATCTGAATAAGAAAGATTCTATTCATCAAGGAAATGCGGCAAATACTTCAGATGATGGAGGTGTAATGGTCTGTGAAGCGACAATGACTATTGGAGGTAAGAGAAGATTTGTTGATGTATGACTTCTCGATTCAGCAGCTACTTTTCATATAACCTCTCGAAGATAATGGTTCCATTAGTATGAATCTGTCTTTAGGGGATCTGTGTAAAGCTGTAATGATCAAGCTCTGAAGATCATTGATATCGGCACCATCAAGTTAAAGATATATGATGGGACAACTCAGACCATTAAAAAAGTGCAACATGTGGAGGGCTTGAAGAAGAATTTGTTGTCTATAGGACAACTAGATGATCTCAGTTTTAGATTTGAGATTCAAAACAAGATCATGAAAGTGATTAAGGGAGTGCTGGTATTTATGAAAGCAAAGAAGATTGTTGCAAATATGTATATGCTGAAGGGAGTAACTTTCCAAGAAGGAGAGACATCCGTTGCGGTGACTAGTCCAGATGACAAATCTGCAATGACATGGCATAAAAAGCTTGGACATATGTCAGAACAAGGAATGAAGATACTTGTAGAGAAAAATCTACTTCCAGGTCTCACAAAGGTATCACTATTCTTATGTGAGCATTGCATTGTGAGTAAACAACATCTATTGAAGGTCAACATATCAAAGTTCAGAAGTAAAGAAATTTTAGAATTGATTCATTCTAATGTATGGCAAGCACCAGTTATGTCCCTAAGAGGAGCAACTTTCTTTATATCATTCATTGATGATTTTTCGAGGAGATGTTGAGTGTTTCCTATCAAAAGGAAGGCAGATGTGTTTCTAACTTTCAAATTTTACAAAGCGCAGGTGGAACTCAAATCTGGTAAGAAGATCAAATGTTTGCACTCAGATAATGGAGGTGAATATACTAGTAAAGAATTTGATGAATTCTACAATTAAGAAGGCATCAAAAGGTAGTTCACGACGGCATACACTCCTCAAAAAATGGAGTAGCAGAGCGGATGAATAGAACTCTGTTGGAAAGAACAAGAGCGATGTTGAGAACTGCAAGTTTAGATAAGAAATTCTAGGCAGAAGCAGTTAATACTGTTTGTTATGTGGCGAATCGAGCTCCATCAATTGCAGCTGAGTTGAAGACACCAATGGATATGTAGACTGGTAAACCAGTGCATTATTCTATTCTACATATATTTGGAAGTCCTGCCTATGTAATGTTCAATGCCCAATAAACTACGAAGTTGGATCCAAAATCCAGAAGATGTATTTTCTTGGGATATGTTGAAGGAGTAAAGGGATATCGTCTATGGGATCCCACTACCCACAAGATTGTTATCAGCAGAGATGTGATTTTCTTGGAAGATAATGATCAAGAGCAAACAGAAGATGTTAGCACTTCAAAAGAGAATTTAGAGACTATAATAGTATAGGTGGAAAGGGAATTTGATCAAAATGATTCTTCTGAAGCTGCACTAGAGCACGAGGAGTAAGAACCAGTCGAATCTGATGTTTCAGATACTCGGAGATCAACTCGCACAAGAAGAGCACCGAGCTGGGACTCAGATTATATTATGGAGAGCAATATTACATACTATTTTTTAACTGAGGATGGACAGCCATAAATTCTTCAAGAGACAATGAATAGCTCAAATGCATCTCAGTGGATGGCAGCAATGCAGGAAGAAATTGAAACTCTGCATAAGAATAAGACATGGGAGCTGGTATCACTACCACAAGGAAGAAAGCCTATTGGCAATAAATGGGTTTACAAGATCAAGCGAAGTGGTGACGATCAAGTAGAGCGATATCGTGTCAGATTGGTGTTAAAAGGATATGCTCAGAAGGAAGGAACTGACTTCAATGAAATATTTTCTCTTGTGGTTTGACACACCACAGTTCAAGTAATCCTGGCGATGTGAGCTACATTTGACTTGCATCTTGAGTAATTAGATGTGAAAACTGCATTTCTTTATAGAGATCTTGAAGAAGAAATTTATATGCTCCAACTAGAAGGTTCTGAAGAAAAAGGGAAAGAGAACTTGGTTTGCAGGTTGAACAAATATCTGTATAGTTTAAAGCAGGCGCCGAGGTGTTGGTATAAAAGATTTGATTCCTTTATCATCAGCCTTGGATATAGCAGATTGAATGCAGATCCTTATATATATTTCAAAAGGTTTGAGAAAGATGATTTTATAGTTTTGCTATTATATATAGACGATGTGTTGGTAGCAGGCCCCAATAATGATCATATAAAAGAATTAAAGGCACAGTTGGCTACATAATTTGAAATGAAGGACTTAGGACCAGTAAACAAGATTCTAGGGATGCAAATTCACCGAGAAAGAATTAATAGGAAGATTTGGCTTTCTCAGAAGAATTATTTGAAGAAGATCTTGTGGCTACTCAACATGCAAGATTGTAAGTTAATTTATACCCCTCTTCTTATTAATTTCAAGTCATCCTCAAGTATGAGTACTAGCAATGAAGAAAAGAGGATGAATATGTCTCGAGTACCATATACATCAGTTATGGGAAGCTTAATGTTCGCTATGATTTGTACAAGACCAGACATTGCACATGCAGTGAGAGTAGTTAGTCGATACATGGTGAATCCTAGTCGAGGGCATTGGAATACTGTTAAGAGGATTCTCAGTTATATCAAAGGAACCTCAGATGTTGCATTATGATATGGAGGATCAGATTTTACTGTCAAAGGATATGTTGATGTTGATTATGCAAGTGATCTTGATAAAAGTAAATCCACTACAGGATATGTGTTTACACTAGCTAAAGGAGTTGTGAGCTGGGTTTCAAAACTACAGTCAGTTGTGGTTACGTCAACAACAGAAGCAAAATATGTAGCAGCTACACAAGCTAGTAAAGAAGCAGTGTAGTTGAAGATATTTTTGGAAGAACTTGGGAATAAACAAGAGAATATTACTTTGTATTATGACAATCAGAGTGCTTTGCATACTACAAAGAATCCAGCATTTTATTCAAAGACAAAACACATTCGAGTTCAATATCACTTCGTTCGTGAGAAAGTGGAAGAAGGAACAGTAGACATGTAGAAAATTCAGACAATGGATAACCTGACAGATTTTATGACAAAAGCGATCAATGGTGACAAGTTTATGTGGTGTCGATCCTCGTATGGGTTGATAAAGATGTAAACAACATAAAGTGGCAAGGTAGAAAGGATAGCGTGAAGATCTAATTGACTCTCAATCAAATCTTCAAGTGGGAGAATTGTCAAACTTGGTTGGCATGTTAGGCACTAAAATTGACTCTCAATCAAATCTTCAAGTGGGAGAATTGCCAAACTTGGTTCTCATATTAGGCACCGAAATTCGGTGCCTAACATGCGTAATAAGACAACAAAGAATGGTTGGCCAGTTTAGCCAACCATATCTTCATTCTCCTGCCTATAAATAGGTAGGAGATGAACAAAGAGAGAATATAGGTAGAACAACAAGAGAGACGTGAGGTGAGAGAGAAAAAAGAGAGAGACGAAAAATATTCTATGCATTTTTTGTGGGACTAGTTTTTCTCCTTGTAATTTTCCAAATTTTTAGTAGTAAAATTATTTTATCCTTGCCCGTGGTTTTTACCCTGATTTGGAAATTTTCCACGTAAAATCTGTGTGTCTGTTCATTATTCCTTCATTCCTATTTAGCTGCGAACCTGCTCTAATTCGGTCGATTTTCATAAGTCATACTAGAGCATAATTGGTGAGTTTATTTCTTAAAGTAATCAAACCAAAAATTGAGTGTCCAGTAAGAATCTAGGCATCAAGAATTCTTCAACAAGCTTATGATTTGGCAAAGAAATATGAAATAGTGGCACGTAAATGCTATAGGCAGAAAAGGAGTGGGAACAGAGGTTTCTTTATGATAGGCAATCAACAACAAAATTCAAGACCAACAACAGGAATCCTACCTAGACCAACAAGTAACCATGGTGTTAAACGTAATGAGGAAAGGGTAACAAGGACAATTAACAATAAAGAATTGGATGAAAGCAGCGCTAAAGGCTTATATTTTTGGTGTAATAAGAAGTATAGTCTTAGTCACAAGTGTCAAAACAGAATGAAATAAATGTATGTTGTGGAAACTGAGGAAGCAGATGAACAATTACCGAAAAGACATTAGCCAGCTATGTCATTACAAGCAATGGCAGGTACAAGTTATGAAAATTTATGTTGTTACCCCAAATTGGAGATAAGTTAGAGAAATAAAACACAAATATAGTTTCACTCTATGACAGTCTAGTCAGGGTAACAACAAAAGGAGTTGCAAAAATTCTAGCAAAATATGCAGAAGTATTTCAGGAACCTAAAGGAGATTACGACTCTCTATGTCTCATGATCACAAAATTATGTTAAAAGATGGATGTGGTGATCACAAAATTACGACTCTTTTCATCTTTCTTCTTTTTTCTCTACACCTAGAATATATATATTTAAACGTTGACTTCAATACTCAGTCATTGACAAGCATTGTAGCTTTCAGATACCCATACACATACGTATGTGTATATATTGAAAAAAAAACGTAGGGGTGTATCAGATTTATCACAGTCATTTCTAACACAATAAAAAACAAAAAAAATTAAGCGCACAAATATAAATCAACACCGAAATTTGGTAATGTAGTTCGGCACATCTTGCTTATGTCTGTGGGCCCTCAACCAGCTTAATTCTTTTACTAATGACAATAGTTTTATACAAGGCTTTACTGATGAGTTGACATTGCTTAACCCTTGACACTATCCCTCATTCTCATAACGCGTGAAAGAATTTCATACCCAATAGTACGATCGTCTCGTACTAACCTCAATAGAGGATTTTTTCAAATAGTGTTTAACGAAAGAACAATAAACGAATAAATCAAATGATTAAAATAACTAGGAACAAAAACGAATACACTTGAGATAGAAAAAGAACAACTTCCCAATGTTTTCAGCTCTTCCAAAGATATAATCTGATAGTTGTTCACCAATGATACTATCGTAGTCAGTCCAACAAATATATCAGCTCCCAAGTGACAATCTACGTTGGAGAATTAAAGAAGATACCAAGCTGATTCACATAAATACCAACACGAAGCCACAGTTATACTGATAACCCATTCACCAACCAAAATATACACAACCCATAAGGAAATCAATTGACAATCGTTGTTGCCCAAGATGGAGTTGTACACGCACACTACATGTAGCCAACTAAACACGATTCAACCAAGAAGTTGTGCACATCCAACCCAAAAACGATTTAGCAAAGAAATCATTCACATTTAATAAAGAACGGTGCAGCCAAGAAATCACACACAGCAAAAGAGGCACACATACCCAATTTACCATTGCCCTTGAATGTTCTACACTCCACTCTAATGTGATTTGCTTAAGCACTTATGACCAACATAGACCAAGGCTATATATGCACCAAGTCTAGAGGAGGAGTTATGCACGTATGGAGTCGCAAATGTCCAATAACCCGCTATCTCACAATTTTCTGCACTTCAATGTTATTTGCCCATACACCTTCAATTAACCCACAACAAGACACTCACGATATCTATACATCCACCAACGCAATCCACACCAACCTTCATTAAAAATGGACTTATATTTTTGCTTCAAGTCTTATCTAAGAATCCATTTCAAATAAGAACTATTACATGGTTAGACCTCATCTTAATGTGAATTAATTAAGACTTACATTATCTTGAAGATTCAATAATTTAAAAAGTCTAAATTAAATAATGAGATATAATAAATATCT
>JAOQMQ010000002.1:29713126-29726689 GCA_027563845.1 Erythroxylum subrotundum
CAAAGAAACAGAGGTGTAGCAACCCAGAAAATACGATGCCCTCACTTTTCCTAACCCTAAACCTTTATACATATGCGGCAATCACATTAGCTTCCTCCTTGGATTCAATCTCTTCATAATCTTGATTGGATTTCATCCCAATTAGATAATCTTCTAGTTTAGGTAGGAAACTTCTTGAAAAGGACTCCAGAAGATCTTGGGCGATTGTGTTCTAATTGGAGACAATTTCTGAAAAATCTGCAGAATTAGGATTATAACCTTAGGCGTGCCCACGCCTAATCTTTGAATTTCGACCAATCTGGAATTTTCGAACTTCTTGCCATAATTTTCCTCTTTTTGATCTTTTTTCGTCTTTTTGGTATTGACAACCACCTGTGATCATTTGACAAATAATTCCATCAATTTATGAACACAAATTTTACAAATCAACCAAAATTAAGTCCAACATAAACGCATTATAATTGACTTAACAGATCTTGGTTGTTGAATGTGGTTTAATGCTGCATTTATTTTAGCAAGACTAACCCAAAATTCTACAACATGCCACAAGTTATGCTCATCCTCTACTTCGGCTCACGAGTTTTGTGGGACAAATCCAGAATCATAACTTCTTTAACCTAACTACTATAGCTGCCTTTGACAGCATAAGGGTGTACCTAGTAGGTGTACCAAGTTCTTTGGTTTAGTTTCAGAAGGGTTGCACGTTGGCCATCCATTAACTTGGTAATGGTTCATTGATTTATTATACATGTATATGTTTGTGATGGGAGCTAGTTGGTTCCTCTTTTTTGCACATGTAAATTCATTTTATTCAAATTAAACATAAGATTCAGAACATGCTCTTGGGAGCTTGAGGCACACTACATAATTCCAGTTTTAAGAATAAGCTGTGGATTTCCTTAGATGCTTTGGAGTCTCCAAATATCAGAAAATCATTTAAATGAAATGATGTCGTTAACTATTGAAAACTATCTTAATATAAGCGAATACTACTGTTATTACTGACTGTGCTTCAATGGTTAGAAAGAAACAACGAGAAAAGCAGCTGAGTAGCAAAGATTTTAAAGATATAAGGAAAAAAGGAATCCATTTCTAGTATGATGACAAATATGTTCCATAAACAATGCAAGAAGAAACAATGGAACTTATTTGTGGTAGAGGATAATGAAGATGAATTGGTGGTAGAATTAGATAGTCTCATGTCTGCTGAGGATTTTATGTATTAGGGTAGTGGATTTAGTTTTCTTAGTCTGCTCGATAGGCAGGTTTTGAGGGCATGGTGTCTCCTTCCATGCTTTGTTCACAATCCCTTGTATTTATCCTTTATGAGTCCTTTTTGTAGGCTAGAGATTTTATTGGAAATCACTAGCTATGTATATAACCTTTTCATTTTTGTATAAAAGTTTGCTGATTAACCAAAAAAAAAACAACCTAAGAACCACCCATAATTTCTCTTAAAGCAATGTTAAAGGTATCAATGGGAGATGTCAAGCAAATGAGGGTGGCAGGATCTACAAAAGTAAGGTAGTTCACATCCTGATAACAATGACAACATCCACAATTCTATAGATTTCATGTTAGTATAAAAAGGGGCTTATAAGTTGATACCAATAGAGAATGTCAAGGTGATTGTAGGAGAAGGCCTTCACCTATATATATATATATTTGTAGTTATTGACATGGTTTTAGGGATTTAAAGATTATTTAATGTCAGGGAAGTTCTTTGCAACTTTGGTAGACAAACTTTGATGTTCAAGTGGGAAGTGAAGGGAAGTTTAATAACCCAAAGCTAGTTAATACCAAGAGGTTAATTACTAACTAAACCTCAAGTAGCTAGCTAATTATGCTTGCCAAGACTTTAATATTTAATCGAACAACAATTCCTTGAGTTGTCTGTTTATAACAACAATTTAAGAAGCAATTAATAATAATTGGAGTTGGATTGTTTGTTGGCTAGGTATGTAACCATCTTTACAGAGCCTAAAAATTGCACCGTACAAGTCTCAAAATCATGGAGTTCACCTTAACGAAGATGTTGAGCTAGTTAATATATGACCTTAGAGATATAGAAGCTTGCCGAAGGATATTGAAGTGTTTTGGTTCAAGAACTCTTCAAGTAAGGAGTAGTTCAACATAGTACTAGTACCTTATCATCGCTAGTGGTGTTGGTAAAAAAAAAAAGAGATAGTTCATAACGCCTATGTATTGGCTATAAGAGTTAAATAAGAATATCATTAAGGATAAGTTTACAAGCCATGTGATTGAAGAATTATTGAATGAACAATAAGGTGCTACACAATTCTCAGAGTTGGATCTTGGGTCAAGTATCATCAAAGTTATATGTACCTACTTAACATACATTAAAAAAAAACCTAAAGAATTGATGATGAACACTATAAATTCTTAGTGATCCCATTTGGCCTCATTAATATTCCTTCAACCTTCTAAAATTTTCTAAATGGGATGTTCATAGCTCATTTAAGGAGGTTCGTATTTGCTATCCTTTGATGATAGTTTGATTTATAGCTGGACCTTTGATGTTAACTTAAAACGTCTCAAAATTACCTTAGATGTAATGGCTCAAAACTAGTTCTTAGTAAAGGAAGCAAATGTATCCTTAGAGCAATCCAAATTGAGAATTTGAGTTACATAATATTAAGTTTACGAGTAGTAACCAAACCAAAGATAGTGGAGTTAGTCTTCAATTGGCATATCTTAAGGAATGCGAAGCAATTAAGGAGTTTTTAGAGCTAACAGGATATTGCAGATGAATTGTTTGAAAATTTGAACACCACAATCAAGCCCTTGAATGACTTGTTAAAGGAAGATACTTTCAGTTGGAATGATGAAGCAAAAGTAGTATTTTAGGCGTTCAAAACATCATTAACTTTAGCACCTATATTGGCACTGCCAAACTATTCCAAACCTTTCCCATTAAATCTGATGTATATGACAATGGTTTAGGGACAATATTAACATAAGGGGGGCATTCACTGACATTTATCAGTAAATTGTTGGCACCTAAGCATTAAAGATTATCTATATACGAAAAGTAGTTCCTAGTTATCATTCTTAGCTATAAAAAAGTGGCATAGTTATTTGAGTAGGTGACCTTTTATAATAAATACTAACCACAAGAGTCTCAAGTTCTTGTTTGAATAAAGAATGGATACTCCTTTTGAAAAAAATTTGTTCCCTAAGCTATTAGGGTATAATTTTGATATCAATTACAAGAAAAGAAAAGAGAATGTTAATGTTGATGCTCTTTCTAGACTTAATAGTGTTGAGCTTTACACGATGATGTTGTCTCAAGTTTAAACACAATTACTGGGGGAAATTAAGGCAAGTTGGAAGAATGTTTATTTAATTCAAGATATCATAGCCAAATTGACTTAAGAAGCTTTAGCTTCCATCCCTCCTAATAATTGAATGACATTATTAAGTGGAAAGGGAGGGTAGATGTACCGTATGACAAGAAACTAAGAGCCAAAATTATATCTTAATATATAAAAGCCCAATAGATGGTCACTCAGGTGTCTAGGGAACCTTTAAAAAGTTGCAAGCTTTTTTCTATTTAAAAGGCCTCTAGAGGGATGTAAGGAACTCCATTAAAAGATGTCAAATTTACTAACATTAGAGGTATAAAACTTCTTCTAAGGCAGCTCTATTACAGCCCCTCCTTATCTGAAGGTAACGTTAGGTTGGCATTAATAAGGATTCCATAGAAAGCCTACCCTTTTCAAATTATTTTTTTGTAATATTGGTGATAAATGTTTAATTTAATAAGTATGCACACTTTCTAGCTAGTAGGCCTCCTTATGCAATATAAGTTATTGTCAATGCCTACTTAATTAATGTGTTTAGCTTGTATGGGATGTTTAAGGATATGATATTCCTAAACATATTTTAAGGAGAATGTTATCTGTTGCAATGATTCAGGCTACAATTAGTCTAATGTTCTTAATATGACACTAGAATCCTAGCTTAGATGCATGACTGGCTAGTTCCCCAATAAATAGTATCAGTGGTTGCCATTAGTGGAATGTCGATATAACTTCATCCATCATTCAGCAATCAACACATTTTCATTTAAAGCTTTATATGGATATATACCACCTCTTCATATGCTCTATTTTGCAAGATATTCCAAACTTATAGTAGCTGATCAAATTCTTTAGAATAGGGAGGAAACTATCTAATAATATGGTTTTATTTATAAAAGAGCTCAATATAGGATAAGGTAATAATTAAACAAAAAGAGAAGTGATAAAGAATTTAAAATTGGGGACTTGCTCTTTATCAAGCTACAACCATATAGGTAAGGGTCTGCAGTTAGAATAAGTAACTGGAAGCTAGTTACTACATGTAGAGCAAGTCTTATATCTATTAAAACTCTCAGTATTTGCAAGTATATAAAGCATAACTTGTAGAATTGAAAGGTATCCATCCCACGAGAAAATAGATAAAACTAACTGAACCTAACTTTATCCAAGGTATTAAAATATGGGTTGAGTGAAATAATGACAGAAATTTAAACAAGCAAATAAAATCAAGAAAATAAGCAAATAACAATTGAGCTACCAAATTTATTTAAGGTTGATCAAGGATGAATGCTTAGGATTTATTCTTTCGTTATTTTGTTCCTTTAACCACTATTGATCCAATTATGTGTTGATCTTATATTTTTTAAGGGATTGATTACTCTCTCTTAAGACTTCATCAATTATACCTAATTGAATACGAAACTTCCGAAATTGCAATATCTCAATTCATAACTCTTTCCCTAAAGTTTTCAATTAGTTCTGAAGCTATCTATTAATAATCAAGTTCTCATACAAGATCTCTCTTCGAATGATAGTTGATTTGATAATCGGGTGACTTATTAAACTACCTACTCTTGTTGCACAATTTAATTAGATTATTTTTTACCCACTCTCTCGATTTATTGTCAAAGTATGAAATGCACAATTATCACATCACCATAATTTTGTATTGAATCAATAAAGATCAAAATCATAAAATAACTTTAGAATAAACCCTAATATGGAAATTTAGAAACTCGTGAATATAATAAACATCGTAGAATTCAGTTTACACATCAAGTATGATGAAAATAACAAAAGAGAAACAAAGAAAAAGTTTGTTCAGAGCTTGATATAGAAAATTGAAATTTCAAACGTTCTTCTTGATCTTCCTTGTTTGATCCACTTTTGTAAGATGGCGGTAGCATTTTTTAGGCTTCTTAATGTTCTTAGATAGTCTCTTAGGGTGATGAGAACCAAGCTGGCCTAAGCAAAGCTCTAAAGGAGCCATTGAGCATTCAAGGAGGCCCAATTGCAAGAGCTAGAGCCAAGGAAATAAAGGAAGTTATAAATGGGATAATTGAGGAGATATGGATTAAACAAGCTTAATTAGCTTGGAAAGTATTTAAGGCCTAATAAATATGATCCAAACTAAGTCAAGAAGCTCAGTGAGTGTCTAAGTTATTCCAAATCTGTCGTAAGCATTCCAAGATTTGTGGGAGACAGTCAAGAACGTTTTCAAGCTGTCCCAACAAATTAGGAATGATTTCTTACCTCAGTTAGCTCAATCAAATAATGATAATGGTCAAATCATTCAATTAGGGTGATTTCTTACCCTAATTAGCTCAATCAAATAATGAATTTGATCAAATTATTCTATTAGGATGATTTCTTACCTTGATTAGGTCTTACCTTAATGCCTATATAAAGGCAACCATTGTATTGTTTAAGACACTTAAGAAAAATTCAGAATTCATTGAGTGAGATTAATTTCTATTTGGTTCTTTCGTGAACTCTTGAACTTATCAAGATTATTATCTTGTGGCATTCACAACCTATGATATACCTTTGGTTCTTCTCTTTTATAGACATTGAGTTAAGATTTTTCTATCCTAAACCTGCTTTTAGCTTTCTTGGGTTCTCTGCTTTCAATTATGGATTTATTGGGTTTCAAGGCTCATCCTTGAGGTTCACATCATAAGGTCTTGGGGGTATAACTAAGGTTTTCCCCCTTTTGATCAGTTCCTAAAATGCCTCTGAACCCTAAAATGGATGGAAAAAGTTACAATTGGGAAGCTCATAACAATGGAGTCACGATCATGACTCTGAGTAATTCTCATCTGTTATGATCGTGACATGGGAGTCACGATCGCGACCTTACCTATGCAACTCCATGCATGTCCAACTCTCTTGTTCTTCATTGTTTGATTTTTATACTAACAAACACATCAAACACCTCAAGAAACATATAATTAAGGTTGAAACATGCTCCAAACCACACAAACACTTAGAATATAAATAAACACTCACAGTAACATAATTCTAAGCCTATACATGCAACGATCATCTAATAAACACCTATAAACACACTAAAACACCAATAAAATCATAGTATAAACTACACTTACCATTATGTTTTATAGACTATTCAAAATAATAAATAGGATAAGACATGTAGCTTATAAATTGGAATTTCCTTAAGACATGCTCATAGATAAAAGAGAAACAATACCACAATTGTTAGTGTAATGGTCAAAATACATAATAAACCAGTGATAAAAGTATTAATGCAATGGTCAAACGAATAAAAGTAATTAATGACTTAGGAATTCTTTTTTGACCTCCATAAGTGCTTCCCCTTTTTAAATCTTGTGGACAAGGTTTTTAAAAGAGATAAACATTAATAAGAATAAACTTGAAAAAAAAGGTGAAGCCATTGTTTGTTCTTTATTTGTTTAAATGAAACAATGACGTAGCTATTAAAAACTATAGTAATAGATGGCTAAGTATAAGTGGTACTGTTTATATGATGTTCCACTCCAATGGCTATGTATATTTTTCCCTTTTATAATGTTCGTAAATAAGAGCATCATAATATAATTATAATTCTCTTTACAATTTCTTCTCTCTATATATTCTCTCTTGAACCTTTTTTTAAAATAAAAAATATATTAATAAGAAGAAACAAGTATATAATAAGTTTGATCAAAACAAATATATACAAACTAGATTATCAATATAGTAGTAACATAAGAAGCATTGGAAAAAACATCAAAAGACTAGCTATGGAGCACATCAGTCTAAAATAAAGATGATATGGCTTATATGTCAATATGGGTACTATTGGCTATCCATCTTGAAAGATTGTATATCATATGCCAGAGGCTATAAATATTGTCAAAAAATGAAAAAATTCAACAAATTCTTACATTTGAGTTACATTATATAGTTAAACTATGTTTGTTTAAAGAATAGGCCATTGACCTTATTCGAAAGATATATTCACTTTCTTTTAAAGGCTATAATTTCATTTTATTAGATACATATTATTTTACTAAATGGGTGGTATCTCAACCTGTGAAGAAATTTGATCAAATAAATGTGGTTAAGTTCATCAAGGAACATATTATTCATCAATTTAAAATTCCTTCATCGATAACAAGTGATTAGGAAAACATGTTTATGGTCCAAGAATCCTTATGTAACTGCCTTTTTTGAAAGGTTAGGGATAAAAGAACAAAAGTGAATTTTCGAAATCAAATAACATTAGTTCAAAATTAATATTCAGAAATAAAGTCTGAAAAATCCACTTAAAACTAGTCAAAGGTTGATAAAGTGAAACAAAAAAGGAAATTTTAAAGTTGGTATAAGTTGAAGGATTGAATTAGTTAATACATAAAACCTAGTCCTCTTTGGCTTAATAGCCTTGCTGCTTTTAAAAGCTGACTTCTACTTTTTGCAACACTAATGACTTCCTTAGTTTCTTAATTATTTGCTTGGCTTCCCTAGCCTTCCTAATTAAGTTGCTGTCTATTTTTTAGGGCTTCTTGCTTTTCTCTAATAAGCTTGATTACTCGTTCATGTTCCACAGTCTCGTTCTCTAAAAAATCAAATTTGTTCTTCAACTCCTGACTTTTTGTTAGGAGATTCTTGCATTTAGTCTTCTCCGTATTATAATCCATTCGACATTGGTGCGAGAGGCTTAATATCTTAGAATACATAGCCTAATCATGACAATACTTTTTAAAGGTGGTGAAGAATTTTTCAACTTTGCTAAAAAGTCCCCCAATAGTAGATGAATAAGTTATTAAGCCAACATATGACATCATACTAAAAAAAGAACTATACTGAATTTCAGTCAAAAACTGCAACTCTTATTACAAATGAGTATTAAAGATTCATTTACTCTTAAAAATTCCTTAGAGTTGATTGTTGGTGGTGTAGTACTAGAGGGAATGTTGAAAGAGAGATCTAGGAAACTTAGGTTAAAGACTTCTTCTAAACTTGCTGTTGTGGTCTAGACATCTTTTCTTTACAAGACATAAAAGAATTTGTTATAAGGCTAGCATATTAGTATGTAGAATTCTTGTTTTACCTCTAGCAAAGTAACTTTGATGATTTTCAGCTTAAGAGAAGTACTATTTTTTTAGATTTCAATTCAATAGGAAAGGAAGGGTAGGAAGTTCTGACATTTTGTCATCTATAAAAAGAAAATAAACAATGGAATTTGTTGTGCAAAGAAAGGTAAAAGTTATAAAAGGAAGTCTCATACCATCGCTAATGTCTTTAACAACCTTTTCAGAGATAGAGGAAGTCCCATCTATAGGAAGGGTATCTTCAGCCGTAAGCTTTATGGTCTCAATTTCCTCAAGCAATTTGATCGAAGAACAAGTGGATTTCCTAATAAAACTTTTTGGGATTGCATTTTTAATGTTCTTTAAACTAGAATTCGTTGGGGACTTCTATTTAAGCCTTAATGTAGGGAGAGGATTAGGAGCCACTTGTTTTTGAGAGAAAGGCTTGCATTCTTCTATGTTGTCAACATCCAAGATTCTAAAATTTTTAATAATAAAAGTTAGGAATAAATTTTAAAGAGCGGAGTGTGTTCAAATTAGAGGGAATAACTGTAAGAAAGGCAAAATTTTGATAAGATACTAAACTCTTATAGCTTTTTAACCACCAAGAATGGTAAGCCTCCATGTCAGCTATACTAGTAGTAAATTTATCGAAGGAATTTTTTTTTGATATTGCTTTCTTTAAAAGGAACTCCTACTAGGTAGTCCAAAAAATGTATAATAGGAAGAATTCATACAGAAAAGCTAAGTTGCCTACTCCAGAGGTAAGTGAAGTACATTTCAAAACCCAAGGCCGTAGTGAAAAGGCTATGTTTTAAGGATTTATCACCACCAATAATGAAAAGTCAATTATTGTTATAAGCTAGAAAAAGTTTATGATAAACAACCAAGCAAGATGATTCAAAAGTCTTGAAAATTATAAGCCAACAAGGCATTTCAGAGAAGTGTTAAAAAGGATTCAGTTGATCTATAAACCTATACTTCAGAGATAGCAGAGCATTGAAAATGTCCTTAAGATTTACTATATAAACTAGTGGATAAATTAAGACTGAGAAAATCAAGCAATCTAGGGTTAAAAGAATGCAAGCCTTCTCTTTCCCTAAGTTCAAGGCAATAGGAAAAAGTCCAAAGTTAGAAAAACCACATATATAGGTTAAACCATTGCAAGTGTAGGTTGGAAAGACATATCCTTAAATTCCTATAAAGGAACTCTAAGAAAACAAATCCTAATGTGAAAAACTTAGTAGAAGCTACGGTTATTGATAGGACAAAAGATAAATTGATTTAGAAAAACCCAAATAAACTTGACAAGTTCTTATTTAGAAACATGATTTCTTGAAGAAGCTTAACTATTTATCAACCTATAATAAGTGGAACATATAAAAGCGCTAGAGTCTAAACTAGGGGTCATTTCAATTAAATAAACAAATTCTTCCCTAATTACATGAAGTTTAGTTAAAAGAAAACATCTTTCAATGAAATCAAAGCACGATCAAAAGAAAATTGAAAGGAGTTGCACGAAGGAATCCAAAATTTTAAAATTGTAGATATAAGTTTCTTTGATATGAAAACATCAATATCAACTTGTGCTTCTTTTTTTTGTTTATAGGATTTTTCTCTGGCTTCTTTATAGGAATTGACCTTAATACCCTCACTACCACTTTAATTTAATATTTTTAGGGTCTTCCCCTATGGAAGTTTCCTTAGAGGGCAACACTAGTTCCTCATCATAGCAAGGACAAGTGTTGAATATTCAAGAAAATGTTATGCCACTAGAGAGAGGGAGTTCAATTGATGAGGAGTTTCCTTTAATATGAAACTCTAACGAGGAGGAAAGTTGAGCTTAAGGCAACAGATCGGGATAAAACTCTTAAGGAACTGAGTTCAATGAAATATTTTCTCTTGTGGTTTCGACTCTCCACAATTCAAGTAGTCCTGGCGATGTGTGCTACATTTGACTTACATCTTGAGCAGTTAGATGTGAAAATTGTATTTCTTTATGATGATCTTGAAGAAGAAATTTATATGCTCCAACTAGAAGGTATTGAAGAAAAAGGGAAAAAGAACTTGGTTTACAGGTTGAAAAAATATATGTATAGATTAATGCAGGCGCCGAGGTGTTGGTATAAGAGATTTGATTCCTTCATCACGAGCCTTGGATATAGCAGATTGAATGCAGACCTTTGTGTATATTTCAAAAGGTTTGAGAAAGATGATTTTATAGTCTTGCTGTTGTATGTAGACGATATGTTAGTAGCAGGCCCCAATAATGATCATATTAAAGAATTAAAGGCACAGTTGCCTATAGAATTTGCAATGAAGGACTTGGGACCAGCAAACAAGATTCTAGGGATGCAAATTCACCGAGAAAGAAATAATAGCAAGATTTTACTTTCTTAGAAGAATTATTTGAAGAAGATCTTGCAGCGACTCATCATGTAAGATTGTAAGTCAATTTATATCCCTCTTCCTGTTAATTTCAAGTCATCCTTAAGTATGAGTACTAGCAATGAAGAAGAGAGGATGGAGATGTCTAGAGTACCATATGCATCAGCTGTGGGAAGCTTAATGTTCACTATGATTTGTACAAGACTAGACATTGCATATGTAGTGAGAGTAGTTAGTCGATACATGGTGAATCTTGGTCAAGAGCATTGGAATACTGTTAAGAGGATTCTCAGTTATATCAAAGGAACCTCAGATATTGCATTACGTTAAGGAGGATCAGATTTTACTGTCAAAGGATATGTTGATGCTGATTATGCAGGTGATCTTGATAAAAGTAAATCCACTACAGGATATGTGTTTACACTAGCTAAAGGAGTTATGAGCTGGGTTTCAAAACTGCAGTCAGTTGTGGCTACATCAACAACAGAAGCAAACTACACAAGCTAGTAAATAAGCAGTATGGTTGAAGATGTTGGAAGAACTTGGGAATAAACGAGAGAATATTACTTTGTATTATGACAGTCAAAGTGCTTTGCATCTTGCAAAGAATCTAGCATTTTATTCAAAGACAAAACACATTCGAGTTCAATATCACTTCGTTCGTGAGAAAGTGGAAGAAGGAACAGTGGACATGCAGAAAATTCAGACAATGGATAACCTAGCAGATTTTATGACAAAAGCGATCAATGGTAACAAGTTTATGTGGTGTCGATCCTCGTATGGCTTGACAAAGATGTAAACAACATAAAGCGGCAAGGTAGAAAGGATAGTGTGAAGATCTAATTAACTTTCAATCAAATCTTCAAGTGGTAGAATTGTCAAACTTGGTTGGCATGTTAGGCACTGAAATTGACTCTCAATCAAATCTTCAAGTGGGAGAATTGTCAAACTTGGTTCTCATATTAGGCACCAAAATTAGAAAAAAAGCGTGGGAGGACGTTGCAGATGTCCGGGATGGACACGACTTCTTCTAATGCCAGAAGACCACTGGAAAACACCCGGGACCATAGCATGTTGTGAATGAAGCACGCACACTGGGCGGACGTGGTTCGACCATGTCTCTGGGGCACAGTTGAATGTAGATATCATGAACGCGAGGTGCAGGATACCAGGCCTAGAAACCCGGGCCCCTTATGTGTCGATCACTAGCGCATCCAGGGCCCCGGCGCCCAGCTCAGCTAGAGAGGCCTAGCCTGATATGAGAAGTTCTAATTTGGTTCGGATAGACTGAGTTCAAGAATGCCTTAGCCCCCGTCTAACATGAGAACCAATCAACATTGTAACCTAAGCAACATTGTAGTTTCCCAGCCGGATCTAGGTATCGTTTCGCTTGTGCTTCTTTCAAGGGAAGCATTTCGCTCCACTTCCGCTGATTTATTAATACAATAGTTATATGTCAAGTCGGTCTTTTTATTAGATAACCCCGTCCGCGAGCCCGAGATTTTCGTTTTTTGACCGTAGTCCCTTCGTTAACTTCGGCTGGAGAGACTTTTGACAGTTTCCTTCCACAGCCCTTGGTGTTCTATGATAGGATAGCACCAACTTTAGTTAGTTTAGTTATTGCGGGGAAGAGTTTGAGAGAATGCCGCAATAGGAGACCTAGAGATCAAATAGAAAAGCAGGGGCGATAAAATGCCTAGATAAGACAAATATCAGATCCGGTTGAAATAAAGATTTGTCTAGTACCAGATCTTAAGGTGGGAAAGTGCCCGCCTTAGACTGAATTCGGTGCCTAACATGCCTAATAAGACAACAAAGAATGGTTAGCCAATTTAGCCAACCATATCTTCATTCTCCTACCTATAAATAGGTAGGAGATGAACAAAGAGAGAATATGGGTAGAACAACAAGAGAGACGTGAGGTGAGAGAGAAACAAGAGAGAGAGACGAAAAATATTCTATGTATTTTTTGTGGGTCTAGTTTTTCTCCTTGTAATTCTCCAATTTTTTAGTAGTAAAATTCTTTTATCTTTGCCCGTGGTTTTTACCCTGATTTAGGAATTTTTCACGTAAAATCTGTGTGTCTGTTCATTATTCCTTCAGTCTTATTTAGCTGCGAATCTGCTCTAATTCGGTCGATTTTCACAAGTCATGCTAGAGCCATAATTGGTGAGTTTATTTCTTAAAGTAATCAAACCAAAAATTGAGTATCCAGTAAGAATCTAGGCACCAAGAACTCTTCAACAAGCTTATGATTTGGCAAAGAAATATGAAATAGTGGCACGTAAATGCTATATGTAGAAAAGGAGTGGGAATAGAGGTTTCTTTGTGACAGGCAATCAACAACAAAATTCAAGACCAACAATAGGAATCCTACCTAGACCAGTAAGTAACCATGGTGTTAAACGTAATGAGGAAAGGATAACAAGGACAATTAACAATAAAGAATTGGATGAAAGCAGTGCTAAAGGCTTATATTTTTGGTTTGATGAGAAGTATACTCTTAGTCACAAGTGTAAAAAGAGAATGATATAAATGTATGTTGTGGAAACTGAGGAAGCATATGAACAATTACCGAAAAGACATTATGTGACACCCTAGTACCCCCTGGGAGGATATGTGGATGCCACACAAGGCAGTACAAACAAACCGAAATATTTCGCGTAAGAATAGCATTCAAAAATAAACATTCCAAAATGTACGAAACATTTCATACATGCATTTCTAGAATCTTAAACAAACATACATTATATCACAAAAGCTTAATACAAATTTGTTCCAAAAATCGAAACTAGCCT
>JAOQMQ010000002.1:29729282-29739342 GCA_027563845.1 Erythroxylum subrotundum
TTTTTTTTTCCATTCTTCTACCTATTTAATCACTTCTAATAGTCCATTATGCTTATTTATACTCACTGAAACTTCCAACCACTTCAAAAACAATCCTAAACTTCAAACATCACAAATTGGAAAGTTCACTTTCTCCCTCTCTCTCTACGGTAACTTTCAAAATTCATATTTTTATTCATTATATTATCTTTACTACAACGTTACTGCATATTAATAACTCCAACAAACACTTCCGAAAACACTATTGTATGTCACCAAGAAAACAGAGCATAACTCAAACATATCTATATATATATATATCAACAAAAAAAAAACATAATTGTCTTCATCAACTTACAGCATCTTTGTGGCCTCACTTCTAACCCATGCATGTATATATATATTTACACTAGAAAAATGAACATTATCAGAACTACTTACTGGATTCAATCTTTCCCAGCAGTAATAAGAGTTCAAGGACAACCTAACAAGAGTAACTCAATATTCGGTGATGGAGGAGACCAAGCAGAGAAGTACTTCAGAGGATCGAAAGCTACTGTAACTCTTTTAACCAAAACATAATAACACGTGGGTTCATTGCATGTCCTTCACGTTTGATACCTTCTTTCCACCGATTCACCATTTGTCCCAATTGATACACCATTTGTTATTTGTCTATAATGCCATGTGTCACTAATAGTCCTTATTTTAGTATTATTTTATTTATTTATTTTTATTATTATTCATTTATTCTGAATCTAAAAATATCTAAAATTTCTGAAAATTCCTAAAATTTATCAAAAATTAAGAAATAATAATATAACTCTCCAATTAAATTTTTAACTCAAAATTAATTCACCAACAATTTCTAAAAAAATATTCAAAGTATACGAAAATTGCCAAAATTATATTATTACAGTCCGAATAAATTAGAAGTCTCATTTATAAACCAATTTACCCGGAAAATGTCATGAATGCATGTCAAAATGCTTATGCACAATTTAGCAAATAATCAAATAGCAAGCATAAAATGTACTAAATTTCTTTAATATTCCAACCCCTAATTTGGGGCGCTACATTACATCTTAGTTTGTTCGTACCACTCTATGATAGAGGTTTTGAAAGTGTACTCTAACAACTTTTTCAGATCCCCTTTTAGGTTTTTTAACTATCTAATTGAAGAAGTAGGGTTCATGGATTTTGTTAAGTTAGCTTGGGAGGCTAAGGTATATGGTTGTAAAGCTTTACAATTTTTTTAAAAAACTTAAGTTAGTAAGGGAGAAGCTAAAAGAGTTTCATAAGAGGAATAGAGCTGATATAATAGTGAGACTTCACACAGCTAAGGAGAATATGATGAAAATACAAAAAGATTGTAATTAGGACCCTTAAAATCTGGAATTGAAATAGTTAGATGCCAAAAAGTTGGAGGAATCCAATTGATCCATGCTAGATCACAACTATTTACCAAGGAAAAATGTAAGAGTAAAGTGGCTTAAAGGAGGAGATACAAAACTCTAGGTTCTTTTGCAATTCCATCCTTACTAGAAAAAATAGAAACAAAATCAATTCCTAAATAGATGAAGAGGATAATCTATGCACAGAAAAAGAAAGTATAGACGGAATTGTAATCAGATACTATCAGAAATTGATAGGAGATGATTTTAAAGGAGGTACTAAAGGCAAGAAAATACAATTACATATAAAGAAAATGATCAATGAATAAATCAATTCCTTAATAAATGAAGAAGGGAATCTATACATTGACAGAGAAAGTATAGATGAAATTGTAAAAAGGTACCATCAGAAATTGCTAGGAGATGATTTTAAAGGAGGTACTAAAGGTAGGAAACTAGAATTACATATAAGGAAAACTATCAGTCAAGAGATAAAAGAAGCATTAACCAAACTAGTAATAATTTAATAAATTAAACAAACCTTGTTCAACCTTAATCTTAGCAAGTCTTCAAGGCTTGATGGATTCAGTGCCCTTTTCTTTCAGAACACATAGGCCACTATGGGGAAGTTTATAGTTAAAGTAATATAGGAATTCTTCTCAAGTAATATGATGCTCAAGGAATTAAACAATACACACCTATTCTTGATTCCTAAGATCTCTAATCTTATGAATATGAATAACTTTCACCCAATTTCTTACTGTAACACAGTATGCAAACTTATTTCCAAGATTTTGGCAAGAAAGCTTAAGAATTCTCTTAAAGACATTATCCATATTACACAGGGAGCCTTTATTCTAGGTAGATCCATATCTTATAACATTTTATTGACGCAAGAGTTATTAAAGGTATATGATTCCAAAAGATCAACAATGAGAAGTACACTAAAGATTGATTTCTCCAAGGCATTTGATTCCCTATATTATAACTTTATTCACAAATTTCTCCATTCTTTTGGATTTCCTACCAAATTCATTGATTGGATTTGTGCTTATGACTTAACCACTTCTTATAGATTGCTCATTAATGGCAATCCATCTAAGCTCATTAATGGAGCCAAAGGAATTAGGCAATAGGACCTAATTTTCCCTTACTTATTCAACTTAGTCGTAAAGGTATTAGTTAGCATGATTTAATATATCATACACAGAAACATTGGCTTTGTTTACCATACTAAACATAAAGAGATGAAGCTCACAAAATTAGCCTTTACAGTTGACTTGATTATATTATATAGTGTTTGCACTTCTCCTTGAGGTTTATGATGAATGTCTTGAAGAAATTTACTAATATATCAGGGCTAAAAGTTAACATATAGAAAAGTAGAATTTATATATCTGAAGATGATCAGAATCCATAGAGATTGAGCTCGAGCTCAGATCTGAGTTCACATCACTTACCATTCAAATATCTAGGGGTTCCTATAACATCAAAGAACCTAAGTTTGATGGCTGTTGTTCCCTCTTGGAGATGTTTAAAATAAAGATAAATGCTTGATATAATAGATTTCTTTCTATTTCTAGAATATTGTAGTTAATCTCCTCAGTTTTGAGAAATATGCAAACTCATTAGAGCTCACATCTTCTCTTATCAAAGAGGTTGAACAAAGAGATAGAAAAATGCACTAAGAAATTTTTGTGGATTGACATATCTGAATGTTATAAAGAGGCCAAGATCAAATGGGATGAGTCATGTTTAACTAAAAAGGAGGGAGGCATTAGACTAGTGTCTTTACAGATGATGCAAAATATGTTAGTGGTTAGAAGGATGTGGAGATTGTATAATGATAAGAAGGCTTTATAGTCTAAATAGGTTAATGAATTTTATCTCAATGATAACTTTTTTAGCAGCTGAGAATAGAAAATGAACATTCTTGGATCCTTATATAAATACTAAGGAAAAGAGATATGATAATGGGACAAGTCAAAGCCCTTTGAGTGAAGTTGTGGCACTGAACCAGCTAAGAACAAGCATACCTTCAAATTCTAAAGTAAATATAGTGATTCAAGCAAGTAACTAGAGTTGTAATTTCAGAAGAGTAAGCATATTGGAAAATTACCTTCCTATCCCTTAACCAAACATTATAGAGGAGGACAAGGCTATTTGGTTAACTAACAGCTCTAATAAGTTTACAAAATCTTCTTATTTACAGTTATTCAAGCCTTAATCTCCTAGAGTGCAATGGTATGACAAAAATTAAAAGAAAACCTTGATACTAAAAGCCTCATTCATAAGCTGGATTGCAGTCAAACAAAGGTTTCGGACCAAATACTATTTAGTCTGTCATTCAACACTTGCTAATTTTGTTTTGTGGAAAATCAAATTGGTGTGAAATACTTAAATAAGCTAATGATATGACTTGGAGGATAGGAAAAGACAATTATTTCCTCACAACTTCTTTCAATTGCAGTGTTTAGTCAATTTAGAGAGAAAGAAACCATAAATTGTTCAGAGGAATTGCATTGTAGAAGCATGTGGTTGCACGCAATACCATTTGTTGGACTAGGGAAATACTATATGCTCACAAAGCATGTGTTGAATTTAGCTCATTATGAGGACTAGATGGAATATGTACTGAAAATATTCCTTTATATGTGAATGTGAGAAGTTGTATTATAATCTTTTATTAGATGTGAATAGCTTATAAAGGCTTGAACAGTTGTAAGAAAAACAATGATCCTATTGTAAGTTTACCCCTCTTTAGGATAACTTAATGAAATTCTTTCAATTTTCCAAAAAAAGAAGATTGGTTTGATATTATATGGAATTCTTAGAAAGGGTTATTAGCTGTGGAGGGCCTTGTCTCTTCCAGGATGAATGATACGATGAATATAACCTATCCACCCATTTAGCCCATTGATTTATATTTTTAGGGTTCAAGAGCTTGAAATAAAGTGAAGTTTAGAGGAAAGTTTGACTTATGTACTTTCCCCAAAGAAGGGAGTGATAGATGAGAAGAATCAATACGTGAAGAAGTTTAGATAGTAAAAGGCAGACCGTGCCCTTGATTAAAGTGAAAAAAATCCTTCTACAGTGTTGAAAGTAGGAATTCAAATGGTAGAATTATTGGTTAAAAAAGATAATTGAGATTAAAAATTCCTGTATTTGATTCTTATAAAGGTCGGAAAAGGCTTAGAGGAAATATAAACCACTTCAAGCTTTATAGCCTGTGAAAGAAGTAAAGTTCTGTATTTGATTCTTATAAAGGTCGGAAAAGGCTTAGAGGAAATATAAACCACTTCAAGCATTATAGCCTATGAAAGAAGTAAAGTTAAAGAAATCGCAGGGATTTTTAAGGAAAGTACCAAAATTAGAAAAACACATCAACTACATTCAGTTCAACAAAGTCTATTGAAAAAGAGGAAGAAGCGTGACGAGAATAAGCCATGATTGTAAAAGCCACAAATAGAAAATATTGAAGTCGAAAAAGAGGATAGAGACTGTTTGAGAGTTGAAATAGGAAGTGAAGAAGTAATATAAAGATTTTATAATGAAAAATGGTGGGATCTTAAGAGAATAGCAAGGGATTAAAATTTAAAGAGATTTTCTATCTTTTGTAATAGATAGAGAAGTAGGGATTTCAAATGTGAAATATTTTAATGTAATCTTTGGACTTGACTTTTCCTACCAATAAAAGATTGTTTAGAATTTTGGGAGATCCTTATAAGTGATGTCACTAGGCCTAACTCAGGAATTTAGTCTTGAATTTGTAGTCAATAGGATGGAATTCAAAGTCCCGCTTCTAGAAGACGAAGGAAATTTCTATACCAACCAAATAGATGCCGAGGACAATTATTGATAACCTTCAACCTATTTAGACCTTCTTAGTCAAACAATAAGTGTTTAGCTAAAGAATTCATGGGCAACAAAAAACTAGGAAAGAGAGAAGAAATATGTTGAATTTGTGAAATTCCATAATGCAAAAGTTGAGAAAATGGTGAAAGACAGTTAACAAAAACATGATTAAGTGGGCTAAAAGTTAAGAAGTTACGTGAGGAAAAAGTCTAGAATATGAAATTTGAGAAGATAGTGAGGTAGTTAACTAAAACATAGTGAAATTGACACTTATAGCAAAAACTGCTTAAAGATGAGAGGGCTAGAAATTCATCATCACCATGAGTAAAAGGATACGGAACACAGTCAAAAAATAACAAAAATTAATCTTTAGAGAAAACAATTAGCCTACTTCAAAACACTTTGTTATTTTTTAGCTTTCTTTCCATTATGAATTTATCTTTGTTATATTGAATTCCCTTTTATAGTTTGTGGTTCCTTTTGCTACAACGACTTAGTTTTTCACTTCATATTTCATTTTAATATATTTTAGCAGCTTAAAAATATGGAATTTTGAATTTTTTAAAACTTAGTTATATCTTCGATAAGAAGATAAATGCAATTTTTAGAAGAATTTTTTCTTAGTATGCCTGTATTTTAGATTAATGCTAATAATATCAAAAATTAAAATTTAATTATATAAAATTTTAAAGAATATTTTATAATTTTAAAAAATAATTTGAAACAAAAGCTGAAATTAAGTGATACTGGTACTAGCTCCAAAACTAATACCAAGTTTAATGTAAAATCTCACTACTATAGAGTATATACCCGAACATCCAGAGGACATTCAAGTACATATCCTATGACAATGATATATTAGAGCAAACATAATCTCTTCAATGACATCATAAAGAATATACAATACTTAAAACCTCAACACTTCATTTTATTCATTGACAAAAGTTTACATTGTAGTCATTGAAACAAGTATTTACATTACCAAACATAAGAGAGTTTACAATCCTTTATACAAAAGTTATATATGACAAAGAAACTATAAAATACAATCTATAACTCCTCTGATATCAGCTGACAGACTTTTGAGCCATATCTTAATACAAAATGTTCCTATAGAAAATCATTGGAACTATGTCCCCTGTCTTGTACCTGAAAAGTCACGTTGTAATTTTTTATGAGTTTTGCGAACTCAATGAGTGAATCATCATTGATGATCTCACTAAGGTGAAATACACAAATATTACAAAACCAACCATTTTCACAAACATTTTCCATCTCAATAAGACATAATGAATGACACACATTTCACATACATTCTTTCAGAACATGTATAACCTAATAAATCACATTACCATGGCATATCACTTTATCATCACAATTTCAGAAAAGACTTCATAATCATATATTTCATAATCATAAATATACAAATGCAGATGCATATGAGACTCTAGATTCGTTATTATTTGTTGTGATCGAGCACCTGTCAGATACAGATACAGATACTAGCTCATTGGGTTCAGTCAGATACAGAAATCACAGAGCAAAACTCTACGTGCAGAATTATGAGCTTAAAGCTCTTTCAGACTGGCTACTCTAATCACAATGCCTTTATCTGAACATGCATTTTATGAAACGCATCAAATAACAGAATATGCCATGAATAGCATTCACTTATGATGCACAGACAGAATCTTATATTCATCGGACCTTAGTCCTACATTCAACTTTCGTTGAGTAGTCTAAAATCATTCAGAATTCAGTTGCAAACACATATCATTCAAATTTCAGATGTAAACAAAACAGTTCCAATACATTCCCAAATATCAATCTCCTCGGACCATTAAAGTACAGAATTCACATACAAATCACAAACAGTTCAATAATTGGAAGTTAAACAGAATAAATCAATCCTAGGAAGATCATCTAAGTGGACTCACAATACACTCCAATTTATTCTATTGCCTGGATAGTTCGGCAATGTCTGAATGGCATCCGAATTGAGCGTCTAAAATCATACAATTCACACATAATTCACATTGCAACAAAGTCAATCAATCAAATAATTATTCATTTGTGCACATATATACATATGTCATGTTCAATGCATGCCTAATGACTATTCTTGACATTTTTCCTTTATTCACATCTCATGATCATTCATACTTCAAAACTCATATATGTCTAATTTGAACTTAGGTTTACACCTCAATAATACAAATTTATTCTAAGTTTATAACTCAATCATGCACTAATGTTCATAGCCCAATACACTTGATTATTATAACATCATCAATCAATCATTTACCAATCCTTTCCTAGTGAATTCATATGACAATGAAATTTGGTGGAGAGGAAGGACAATATGTGAGGAGCTTGTGGTTCAAATTTCAAGTCAATCAGAGGTCCGAAGAAGAAGTTGTGGTCAAAAGAGTAAGGGTGTTGAAAGCTGTCAAATAGTAGTACACCTTCAATGTCATGATCGTGCTTTTGCACGACTGTGCACTACTTGATGCTTCCTCTCTGTCACGATTATGTTTGTGCACGATCGTGCAACTCCTGATAGTTTCTCTCTACCATGATCGTACTTGTGCACGATTGTGCAACTCTGTAATGTTCTCTTTCTGTCACGATCGTGCTTGTGCACAATCGTGCACTACCTGATGATCCTTATTCAAGTATCATTCCAGCTTTTCTCAAAAATAGAATTTCGGGTCAATTTTGCATGGCCATTTTGAAAAGGAAAATGAAGTATTTAGGCAATACATTCTTTTAAACAAATATTCCCATATGTCTTAAGTTTTTAACGACACTAAGTTCACATAATTTGGTTCAACATTTCACATAATTTGGTTCAACATTCTACTAATTATACACAAAATACTTCAGACGTAATCACAGACTTGCAGTACACAATACTCAACTTCAAGCCACATTTTGAAACTCTTAGATACAGAATTAAAATTCTATTTCTGTATGAAAAATATAGTCATATGTCTCTAGTTTAATCTAAACTTAAAATCATCCCATTTGGATGTCTACAGATCAAGTTATGACCAAAATACCGATGTCTGTTCAGTGACACCACTACAATTAACTCGCGTCTTTCACCTTATCCATGCCTTAATTAAACCTGAATTATACTCTAATTCCTCATCAATATCATCTCCAATTCTAGTTCAAAATTATTCAATTGATAGCTCACAACTCATTGTCTTTCTTGCATAAAATATCAAACCAGAAACTATTACATTATTATGCATATAGTCCTAGTTATTTCTCAATTCAAGCACACTTAATTAACATCTTTCTTTAGCATAAATCTACCTTCATTATAATTCAAATCCAGACCTAATTCATCCATGAATCAATCCATTATAATTCAAATCCAGACCTAATTCATCCATGAATCAATCTATATCCCACGATTTTCATATACCAAAAATAAAACAGAAAAATTTCCAAGTTCATTCAACATATTTCCAACACATATCACCACCAACATTACATGCATTTCATTCCAATTCAAGCATGATTCACATACTACCAAGCATGCCATAAAGATCAGATTGCTACTTACTTATTAGGCTAATAATTAAGCTCAAAACTCCATATTATACTAGTCCTCCAAGTAGGCAAAATTCATCACAAACTCAAGGTGAAGATGAGCTAGTTTTCTTGGCAATTTGGTGAAGGATATACGTATGGTTTTGGTGTAGAAACTTAGCTAGCGTTCAAATAAAATTACAGAGAAAAAAGCTAAAGCAATTTCGGTAAAGGAAACGAAGGAAAGAAGTAGCAAAACTCAGCTGCAGAACTTGCTGCATCACATGTTAGGTGTCACCTTCTAATGTCAATATTTGTCTTAAGGCATGTATTACATTTGTCTAATCAAGATGCTGCCACTAATCCACACATTCATTTGTCTCCTACTAATCAGTCTACATGTCACTCCAAGATTGGTCCACTTGTCATATACTAATTGATCTAATTGTCATATAATTACTAGTCTATTTGTCACCAATTTAACTATGTCAAATGTCACTCAATTTTAGGCTTAATCATCCTAATTTTTATATATCAATTTTATCCTACCACTTGGCATTTATCCTAGTCCAAATGTTTATTTTAATTCATCAATTTCTCAATCCATAACATTAATTCTAATTTACTAATTGAAATTCAATCATATTAAAATTCAAGACATACCAAAACACAATTTACATCATGATCACTCAACATTTTTCATATCCCAGAATAAGTCAATTGAGGGCATATGCTATCTTTGTAATGTGTACAAATATCAATTCATGTATGAATGCTAATGTTATGCATGTATATGCAATGCTTGATCTAGGGTTGAACCCTAAGTATGTTTTGAAAAATAGGATATTACATTTATATGTTATTTACAATATTGTTTTAGCAAACTAACAAAATTTATTTGAAGTTTGATATTCATTATAACAATAAATATTTTTGAGATGAACTTGACGAACCTTAGCGTCTGTTTGGTTGAATGTTAATTAATGGAATTGAATGGAACAGAACATAACGATTTATAATGGAATAGAATGTAATGTAGTGAAATATTGTTTGGAAAATGGATGAAATGAAATGGAATGGAATGTATATTAAATGACTATTATACCCCTGATATTAAAATGATTGTCACAGGAGGTTTAACGCTGTGATTTTAAAACAAAAATCACGTCTAATTAAAAAGTCACGGTTCAAGTCACAACCGTGAAAAATAATTTTTTTATATATTTTCTATTTTAAAATAATAAAAATTTTAATAAAAGTTTTATTATTTTATTATTAATTATATAAAA